>VZRW01001043.1:51262-82262 GCA_013398125.1 Aegotheles bennettii | reverse complement strand
CAGTAATGACCAATGATAGGACAAGGGGCAATGGTTGCAAACTGGAGCATAGGAGGTTCCATGTGAATATAAGGAGAAACTTCTTCACTGTGAGAGTGACAAAGCACTGGAACAGGCTGCCCAGAGAGGTTGTGGAGTCTCCTTCACTGGAGACATTCAAAACCCGCCTGGATGCGTTCCTGTGTGATGTACTCTAGGTGACCCTGCTCTGGCAGGGGGGTTGGACTAGATGATCCTTCGAGGTCCCTTCCAACCCTAGAATTCTGTGATTCTGTCCCTCTACTCGGCTCTCATGAGACCCCACCTGGAGTACTGTGTCCAGTTCTGGAGTCCCCAGCATAAGAAGGACATGGTGCTGTTGGAGTGTGTCCAGAGGAGGGCCACAAAGATGATGATCAGGGGGCTGGAGCACCTCTTCTATGAAGACAGGCTGAGAGAGTTAGGGTCGTTCAGCCTAGAGAAGACAAGACTTTGGGGAGACCTCATAGCAGCCTTCCAGTACCTGAAGGGGCTACAGGAAATCCGGAGAGGGACTTTTTACAGGGGCATGGAGTGATAGGACAAGGGGTAATGGTTTCAAGCTGAACAAGGGTATATTTAGACTGGATAATAGGAAGAAGTTCTTTACTGTGAGGGTGGTGAGACACTGGCACGGGTTGCCCAGAGAAGCTGTGGCTGCCCCATCCCTGGCAGTGCTCAAGGCCAGGTTGGATGGGGCTTTGAGTAACCTGGTCTAGTGGGAGATGTCCCTGCCCATGGCAGGGAGATTGGAACTAGATGATCTTTAAGGTTCCTTCCAACCTAAACCATTCTGTGATTCTGTCAAATATGAGATACCAGCAGTTATACTGAAACAAGCTAAAATACTGATTAAACAGCAAGAGATCACTTGCTATTAAGTTACCTCATTTTACTTTGACTGCATACCTTATTGAACTATCCACACAGTAACATTTGCTACCCTACATGGTGGCTATCTGTACAGCTCCTTTAGTGCCATTATTCTTAGAGCAGCACAGAAAATATGCAAGACTGGCATTATACAGATACACTTTTACTTCCAAATCCTCAGGTTTGAGAATCAGCTTTGACCCAACTCCATAGCTGCCATGGGGAATACCTTTAGGGCCAAAAAGGAGAGAGAGGTAGGTGAAACTCTCAAAATACAGCCCAGCCTTTAGCTTTCCTTTGGTTTGCAGTCCCCATCTCCATTCCAACACCATGTATGTTATGCTGAAGTTGTTCTAACTCATGTGGAATGGTGAAGACACCATCTACTTTCTCATGACAAAAACATTTTTTTTCAATTTCATTCAGCTCATTGACCATGTGCACAAAAAGCAGCCATACCCATATCCTGAATAGCCACTTTCCCAAATTGAATATAATGTATGGCTATATATCATCCCCTCCAGAAATAATTTAGATAAAGGAATAAATTAACGTGTATCTTCGACGTGTAGCTACAAGAGCTTGACAGAAAGGCATACTGAAACTAAGCTCCTCTGGAGACATCACTGGAGACAAAACGTTTAAAAAGTTTTTCTTCCCTTGATTCCTGCTGAAAGCAAACAGTATCTCTTGCAAATCCTTTTGTCCTTCTGCTATTAACATTACCTTATTCTGAGAGGAGAGCATTTGGAAGCTTTTCCCCCCTCTGCATCTTTTAACCAGATTACTTGCCATTTGAAAAAGCTGTTGAGGCACACCTCAAAAATTGGAAAAAAATAGTTGACTCTGCAGTAGAAAACAATTAAAAATACATTTTTTTGCATGTAGGGATCCTCAAATCTGATAGTATCTAATGTTGCAGTTATTAGCATCTATTTACAGTCTTTTAAACACCTCTGTCCTGTTCCCAGGGGTTTCTACCCGCAGAATCTTTCACCCAAGACATTGTGCTGGCATATGAAAAGCTATGAACCATATTTCTA
The DNA here is from genome assembly GCA_013398125.1 of Aegotheles bennettii. Lineage (NCBI taxonomy): Eukaryota > Metazoa > Chordata > Aves > Caprimulgiformes > Aegothelidae > Aegotheles > Aegotheles bennettii. The sequence continues at coordinate 80,328 of VZRW01001043.1, read as the reverse complement.
GTCAATATCACTAGGAAACTAGAAGTGTATCTCTCATTTTGTGATGTTTATCTCTATTGCAAACACATTTAAAACAGATTTTAAACGTAAGTAAGAATTTCTTCAGCCATCTTACCAGTCTTCTCTCAACAGGGAATTTTCTAGTCTGTCAGTGAAACGAACGTAAGAGCTCTCACATGTGAATAAAACCCACAAAATATAGAAAATTACACATTTCTAACACCCAAAAAGTAATGCTATTTGAAACTATGATTGCATATGAAAGTGTACCTTCTACCCACTATAGATAAAAAGGTCCAAAAATTTCATTTCTGTTAATTGGTCTGTAATTATTTGAAGATTTTTTTTCCACTCAGGAAGACAAAAGGCGAGGAACAAATCTTCTTGAAGAGTTTACAGCTCTGTTATACATGACAAATCTACAAGCAGACAAATAACAGCAAGTATATTTGCAAATTACTTTTAAAATATTCCTAACTTTGTGTCCACTATAAATTGCAGCAGGTGTGATATAACAGAGGAGATCTCAAGTATGTAGTCCACTTAACCACCTTATTAGTCCAAGAGTCCAAAGGGCTATTCAAAGCATTTAAGCAAAGAGTCTAATTTTCTCTACTGAGGGAAGTTAGCATTTTAGCTTTAGGTATCTAGCTTAGTTCATTTTACTAGACTTTGTTAATACTTGTCTATTACTCACATTAGGTTGTAAAACTCAATCAGAAAAAAAATCTTCAGGAAGATTGGATGAATGATCATGAAATCTCACCTGTATTGTGTGCAGGTAGAGTTTTGATGTGAAGGATCTGGTGGATTAAGTGTGATTCTTGGCGAGACCTGAGCTGATAGCAAAAATCCCGAAGCTAGGATAATGAGTGCTACAGCAGTACCTAAAAATACAGATAAAGAACAATGTGATACTTTTCTCCAGAGCACATGAAATAATTCTCTATTGAAGCGAACTATGCTTAGGAAAGCAAGGCACCCCATTCCTATGCAAACAACATTTGCTAAGGAATTGTGATGAGAACCTAAGAAAAGCACCGTTTGCTACATCCACATCTTGAATTAGGTTAGATGTTAGAGTCAAGCGCATTAGGTTTAATGTCCAAATATTAAATTAATAGGTTGAGACTTTTTTTAAAAAAATACGTGGAATTGAAGACTACATGAATGAATGGTTATAGTCTTTTTTGGTGTTGAAAATAATGCTGTAAAGATAAAATTTAATACTGACTTTGAAATCACCACACTCCTTCCCACTCCCAGACCCAGACTTGCAGGCTTTCCTCGAAAATAGACAATAACATCACCTTTTTCATTGACTCTACTTCCCTTTGTGAAATGAGAGAAATTGGACTTTTCATAAAAACACCACCAAAAAACCCAACTGCAAGTTCTGATCTTGTTTCAAAGAGCACATATAACATCTTCTAAAAAAGAGCCCCCTTCCACCCATTTGCTCCTGTCCCTCTGCAACAAATTCCTTGTGCACAAGCCAGGCAAAATGATGAGAGGGAAGATGGCAAAAAAGGTTCATACTTCATGAAACAGGTCATTACTAGAACATAACTCATAGTTTCCCTACCTTATTTGTCACACACACACAATATGCTGTATCATTTTAATGAAAATTTATATACTTCACCACTCTTGATATTATTGCAACTATCTCAAACTCAGACTTATAAAACCTTTACATCTTGCTACTCAATGAGGCAGCGAGTTCTGTGTTGTATAAAATACCCTGTATACCTATTTGTATATTCACTATTTATGTGGCACATTGAGAGGTTACATATAACATGCATAGCCTGATCTAAAAATACTAAACTAGTAATAATGTTATTTGTGAGTTAGTTCCTAATGATCTAATAACATTATCCTTACCATACAAAATAAGACTCTCAAACCACTAAAGCACATCCCAGTTGGAAGGCAGCATACATTTAGAAGTGTGCAATGATATAGCTTAATTGTCAAGGACAAATGAAAGATACTGTATTCAATTCCAAACACTCCTTATCATCCCTTTGCTCTATATGTTAGAAAAATGTAAGTAATTTTCTCAGAAATGCACCTGTACAAAGCTTTAGAAATGCTACTACACTAAAAACCTCAACATGTCACTCCAGTAATTCTTAAGAAACTACACATTATCTGGTTTTTATTTTGGGGTTTGTTTGTTTTGGTTTGGGGTTTTTTTGTAGGCAGAGGGGATGTTCTGGCAGTTTCAGGGGTAGGTTTGATAGTTCTTTTAAAGAGAAAAGCAAGAGTTTCCTAACAGGTAAACCCACCAAGTATGTGAAAAACTTTTTCTGAGATATAAATAATAAATTAAGCACCAAGATCTGTGTAATAAAATTATTCATAAATGTGTCTGTGCAGCAGCCATGGCTAATAGGCTTGAATATGCATGAACTGGTGATGTTTGGACCACACATTTGCCTGAACCATGGCAACAAACCATACGTGGAGAAAGCACCTATCCACCATAAAATGTGATGTCAGTTTATTCTATACTTAGCTCTGTACTGCTATGGCTAGTAGGTAAGCTAATAATCCCAGTTTTCTGCGCAGGCTGGATATGGCACCAGATTTACTGTACTTTCAAAATGCCAGAAATGAGACAGCAAGTATCTTTAGACAGGGCCTATAATCTTATTTATATTCATTTGAAATATGCTTTGTCTGTCTTTTAATGTAACCAAATACACTACGACTCACTTCCAGTACCACGATAAATGTCTTTATTTCTTTGGAAAAGTACTGAATATCTAAATGTGGTAAATGGGTTTATTACAGATTTTTATTCTGTGAGAAGTTTGCCTGTGATGAACAAAATCATACAATTACACCACATCCTTAGCTGAGATTAAAAAAACCCAAATATATATCCTGAAGATATTTTAGATCCTCTCTGTTACAAAAAGATACAAATTGTCCAATGCCCAAATACCACCATGCTTTCAAATTACCAGTTTCTGAAGGGAAAAAAGGAAAACACAAATCAAATGGATACTGCACTTGTCAAAATTCCTGCTTGTTTCCCACTTAACAGCTTTGAAGAAAGAAATTAAATGAAGAAAAAGAGCAAAAGAAAGACAAAGAAGTGATGCCAAGCTATAAAATGAATGGGACACTAAGAGGAATCAGTAACTATAGTAAAGAGAACTAAAAAGGTGTGAATTCATATTTTTTTTGGCAGAAGCAGTTTACTATAGTTTTCCTAATGCTTCTGGATCTGAAAGGCTCCATTTTTCAAAAGTTGCTAATATTTTGAAAATTATAAAGATACATTAAATGAAGTGTAAAATAGCTTCTTCTTCCCTAATGTTTTCAGAAAGTAGGAAAAGCTGCATGTGTTTACAAAATTAAATTACAGTATGTTGGCTTTTAATCAAAATATTAATGTTACTATCTCTCTACTGATTATTCCTGTAGGTTATTGTCTTGTAGGTTACTGTCTTGTAGGTTAACAAACATCAAATCAATTAACCTTTATCAAATAAATCCCCACACCCTTGCAGCAGCAGGCAAAGGTAATAGTTTTGTCTTCATTTTATGTAATGGGAGACAGCAGCATAGCTGCCATCTCCAAAGACCAGAGAAGCAGCCAGCAATAACTCAGTGTGAAAGTCAGTGTCCTTAGAAACACAAACTAAAGTAGAGCACTAAAATGTAAGTTTACCCCAGGAGAAAACTCTTCATGGAGAACAAATCCATCACCAGATTCAGTAATTATCATTTAATTAAATAGCCCTCTTGCTAAGGAAAATACATCACACCCACCACTACCTGAATCAAAGTGTCAAATGTTACACAAAAAAATTCTAAATAGTACAGAGAGATGACATATGATTTCATTACTGTCATTATTTGTATTTTCCTTAAGGAGTGACCATATGGTAAAGAACACAGCAAGCAATGCAGAGTGGATCAAGTGATGCTGCAGACTGGCCAATAGTCCCAGAAGGACCAAGAATATTTTTACCAATTACATTCTGTCCAAGCGTCATAAATAAGTAACTCGTAACTGTATTATTCTCCATCATTATTTCTGTGTCTTATTTCTATATTCTTCTCTGTTCTATAATTAATATGCTTTGTAAGAGACTTTTACATTTACATTTCAAATGTATGACCTTTGAATATGTTAACCAGAGCCAAAAAGCAAAGAGTTGTGTGATGGCATGAGAAGTCCACGTAGGATTCACACCTATACAGCTGAGTCCACAGAAGCAATAAACTCCCAAGAGGCTAGGGAGTTTACCAAATGTATGAGGTATCAGGGCCAAATATATAAATACCATTATATAACATAAATACATAAATACCATTCCAATAGGGTATAAAGGAGAGGCAGCACCCAAGAACCAGAAGTGCCAATGCAGTGCCAGGAGAGATTCACTTCACCGAAAGACAAGAAAACAGACAAATACCACAGGGCAAAAAAAAAGGTCCAGGGAATGGTACAGAACTGGGTCTTTCACCTCTGAATGACTTGACACCGGCTGGAGACATAGAAGAACTTACAAGGAAGATGCATTTTAACTGATCTGAAGTTAGACTGTAATAAAAGTAGTGATTTGAGATTTTTGTTCCCTTTTTTTCAGACGTGAGGAATGCGTCGTTCCAGCCTCCTCTGTCATGAGCACATTTCTGAACTTGGATCATGAAATACGCTTCAGGTTTCTTGACTCCAAGTCAAAATGTAACACACCAAATACACATTTATTATAACTTGGAAATACCAAACTGGCTCCAAACTGCATGCTTTAATTTACAAATTTGGGTAACTGTATCAAACCAGACATGGCACTGTGCCACCACTATTCTGCCCATATAAATGCATTCAAATACTGTGAGTGCAGATTAACTCCCATCCCTTAGGAACTGCAGATGCCTGGTGGCTTGGCAGGTACTTCCATCACCCTGCTGCACTGCATTAACTAGAAGTTTGGATCCCTGACAGTGACAACAGAACAAAATACCGAGCCATTAAACCCTCCCAGCTAAACAGCTACGAACATTATTTCAAGTGGAGAGGGAACTATTTCTCTTTTCCAAATTCTTTCTTGGAAACATCTGAACCTTTCAGATGTTCAGCCAGAGGCAGGTATTGGTCACAGATCACTTCAGCCAGAACAAGCGTGTAATGTGAGAGCAAGCTGGGACTTACCGGGTAAATGGCAGGACGCAGATGAGCGTAGGCAAGACTGCCCACTCTGCCTTTCCCTGCTTCAAGGAGCTGGCTACATGATGAGCATGTACAAAAATGTACAAATCTAGAATTCTGTCTTTTACTATCTCATGCAGGAGATGAATTAAAATCACATAAGTGTAAGTAAGGTATTTTCTGTATTTGAGATAACTATGCAGAGAACTGCATTGCTTCTTAAAAAGTGCTGCACTGGCTATGCAGTGGTTCTTCATAAGTTGTTCTGAATTTCAATTAATGAGCCAGAAATTACATATCACATACACACGTATGAGAATTAAAAACTAACCAGCTGTGAAGCTCCAAGCGTTTGATTCCTTATACTGAAAAAAAAGCGTAAAAAGCTAAATGAAAACATTGCCAAACATAGCCTGAAGGAGAAACTGCACCTGAAAAAATAACATGCTAAACCTCTATTTTTTAATTAGCCTTTTGCTGTGGTACTATACAACTAGTCTTGAAAAGCTATATGATTTCAGAGAGAAGATGGGGTCAACGCTGTTATTTTAAAGAGGACCACTCTGATAAAATTAGCACCTGAAATTTTATTTCCATTTTATTAATAATTATGAGTAAAATACAATACACTAATTAAGCACTTACCTGTTAAGCTACCAAGTGTAAGTTTCCGGCGACCCATTCTTTCAACAAGCCAGACTCCCACGAGAGTGAAAATGAAGTTTATAAATGCTGTCAGTGCAGCCAGCCAGATTGCAAGCCTGTCGTCTTCAACTCCTGACATCTGCAAAATGGTAGCACTGTAATACCTGCGAGCAGAGTGAGAGAGAAATACAAACACCACTGATTTCAATTTGGCTCATGTTACAGTTTCTGATTTCAAATGAAAAAAGATCATAATAAATACCAAGTGTGACCTCCAGTGTAGTGCAGTGGCAGACTGACATCCAATTACCCTGGCAAATCAGGCACAACCAAGGCATAACTTGCGCTTGACTAAAGTCTTGACTGGAAGACATGGAGAGACAAATTGCCATTCTCTTACCTGTTTGTATTTCCAATGGTCAATCATATTCTGTTAGAAATGGGATTTGAATTTTTAATTTAAATGAATCTAGCTTTCAAATCCAGCAGTTGCTTAGTGTTCTCTCTTTTTTCTGCCAAAACATGCAGGATTTTAGCACTCTGTGTACTGTCTAGGGAAATACAGCTCAAAAATCAAATACCTTTTAATTCCCTTTAAAGGTCACACAGAAGTAGTCATAGAATCATAGAATGGCCTGGCTTGGAAGGGACCTTAAGATCATCTAGTTCCAACACCCCTGCCATGACAGGGACACCTCCCACCAGACCAGGTTGCTCAGAGCCCCATCCAACCTGGCCCTGAGCACTGCCAAGGAGGGGGCAGACACAATTCCTCTGAGCAACCCATGCCAGTGTCTCACCACCCTCATAGGAAAGCACTTCTTCCTAATATCCAAACTAAATCTACCCTCTTTCAGTTTGAAACCGTTTCCCCTTGACCTATCACTACATGCCCTTGTAAAAAGGCCTTCTTCAGGGACTATATAAGGTCCCCCAAGAGCCTTCTCTTCTCCAGGCTGAACAACCCCAACTCTCTCAGCCTGTCTTCATAGAAGAGATGCTCCAGCCCCCTGATCATCTTCATGGCCCTCCTCTGGACTTGCTCCAACAGCTCCATGTCCTTCTTATGTTGGGTACTCCAGAACTGGACACAATACTCCAGGTGGGGTCTCACGATAGCAGAGATTCACCTCCCTCAACCTGATGGTCACACTTCTTTTGATGCAGCCCAGGATACCATTGGCTTTCCAGGCTGCAAACGGCAGCCAAAATCTGGCAAGCAACACTTGCACCCTCGTTGTTTTAGGCTTTGCAGTTTTATTTCATTGCTACTGAAGTGCCTGAAACCTCTATATTACTTTTGTCTTAACCAGAATACCATTGCTATGAAATGCCTTAGCACCACACTGCAGGGACTTGGATCTGCACCCAACAGGTGTGTTTGACCAAAGTTCCTACTTTGTAAAAAGAATCAACCATTGCACACAAACAGTAACTCAAATCAACTGAGCAAAATGAAAAGCGAAAAAAAGGAAGCCTTGTACTATTTTTCACAGAGATCAAATGAACTCAGATATTGTGCCTATGTTCTCAGGGAGAGCTAAATAAACTTTCAAGAAAACACATGATCAGTTTTGCTCATGTTGCAGAAGAACTTTTCATCTTGTTCTATTAATTTGTGATGACTGAAATACTCAATATTCAATCCCTCAAATACCCAGCAGCCTACAGGCTTTCACAGAGTAATAACCATTAAAAATGTCAAAGCTCACTTTTTTTTTTCCTGGTCAAAATGCAGCTTGCTTTAGAAGTTCCCCTATAGTCTTAATGCCCAGATATGCTATCCTCAGAAATTTTAGTGGTCCACATTTTTCTCTTCTTAAGCATAAACCACTTTTTATTTCAAATCGATAATGGACAGTATGCTCAACTGACTACTTACAAAAGTGCTTGAGGCATTTAGCATGCTACCAGCCATAAATGATTCCACCTATGCCTGGATGTTACAGTCTCGCCTGTTTGCTAAGACAAGGTATTTAGATCCTCCCAGTTCCCATTCTCAGTTCCTCTTTCCCACCAGTACAGCCATTTGAGCACACACCTACACCAACTCATGGAGCAGCAGGAGAGGACCTCCAGAGTGAAACTGTTGGTACTGAGAACTTGGTATCTACATACGCATGGGTTTTGGCTCCATGGTCTTGCCTTCTGCTTAGCAACTGCAGCGCCTCATCCAGACTTGTTTTGTCTGAAAAAGCTGCACACTCTGAGATGTCAGCAAGGGTGCAAAACTTGGAGAGATGAAGATTCATGAAGGATAGACACCATCTGAATTAAAATGCTAACATTAATGCGTCCTCACTTCTTAAGGCTCTCAAAATTAAATTGCTAACTGCCTGTCAAAACTTATATCATACTGTACTGTTCCAAACAGAAAATATTCCAAACAGTCTCTGATCTCCCAGTACCACCTTTCTTTTTCTTCTTAAGTGTAGGAAAATAACAATAAATGTCAAATCTCGGCCTGCTGACACCTACTATGAAACTCCTATTTACTTCCAACAGACAAGGCTTCAGGAAGTCACGTTTGACTCCACACATCTAAATCTCCTCAAAATCCTTTTCTACTGGGAAGTCAGAAATTGCCAGTTGTCAGCAGCAATGTATAGCATGCTGATTCTCTGTGGGTAAAAAAAAGCAAAGAATAAAGAATCATATAAAAGCACATAGATGTCACTGTCTGATATATACAAACAGGCACCATCTCCCCCGGCATTTCCTCTGGTTGCTTATTGCACTCACTGGTTATATATTCTCAACACGAAGCTTACTGTTTATCCATAAAAAAACAACATATTTCATTTCTATGAAAAACAAACCAGGGAAATTTAAATTCTTCAAATCCAAATGCCAAACTACCAAATCCTGGCTGCTGGACAATGACATTCATGTTTATCCTAGCAATCTAATTTCAAAAATTTAAAAGAAACCTTGCACAGATTATGATAATTACTAAATATGTTTATGTTTACCTATTTTAGTATGCCTATTTTTTATAGCAATGTGTGCAGCCTTAACTGGCTATTAATGTGACAAGATGACAGGTCTTTATGATTTCTTTCTGACAAGGAAAAAACCTATGTGGGAGAAAAAGGTCAAGTTGTGATATTATACTGTGGTATTATATGGTAAATATTGCAGCTCCGGTAAGGGAATGCAATTTCAGTGACAAAGTTGTGCAGCCCTTGCTTATTTTCTAAAATATAAAGAAAGTTAGAAAAGCACGTGTGTATCCTTGGAATTTTAAACAAGTATTGTAACATAGAAAGCAAACAAATACAGACAATTACAAAGTCACACAAAGTAACTGAGCCAGATATATACAGAGAGATTTTAATATTGATAATTTCTGAGGTTGTCAAACTTATGAAGTTGTTCTACCAAGAGTTGCTGCAAAAAAACCTGAAATATTTCCACCTTCAAAAATCCTCAGACTAATCCCTCAACTACATACTGAAAATGCACAGTACTGGAGGAAACAAAGCACCCCAAACACTTCCTCTTCTCCTTTAAGAAGTCAAGTGTTTTTTTAAAAATATCTGATATTTAAAGAAAAGGAGACCTTCAGGCAGGTCTTACAAACAATTCCAGATGCATCAGGGTTCTTAGGTTAGCTCATTCAGCAGCAGAGAAGCAGCTCACCATGCCAGGCTTTGTAGCTCTCAATCCACAAAAAAGTGACTGTCAATAAGGTGCCAACACAGCTTTGATGGCCCCCATCTTTCATCTGGGGCTGCTCCTGCCCATTTGTTATATCAAGGCTACTCCAACAAAGTTTCTGTCTAATGATGTCAGATTTTTTTGACAGAATTCATAATTCCTACAAAATTAAGGAATAAATCTAAGTAACTCAGAAGTACCTTTCAACATCTTGAAAACATTTACATTTTTGCTTTTAAGAAAACAACACCAGAGTACAAGTCTTATAAGTTAACTTACAAGTCTTCTCATTTACTGCAGGTTCCCTCCTTTTCCAAAGTATCACACGTTCCTATAAATACAGCTATAACATTCTCCAAGATAGCTTGTTGCGTTGACACATGCTTTGAATATATACATTATGACAACAGTGAGGAAAACAGGTTAAGCCACCCTTTCCATTTCACCTTTAGGTGACAAAAGATGATGGTGGTTTTACATCTCGCTAACCTGAACAGCAACAGCTCAACAAATGGCACTGCCATCGCATGCGATACAGAACCTCCACAGCAATGCAATGCTCAGCAGTGGCTGGCTCAGCTTGCTGTGTCCCACTCACTGCAGGAGGAGGAGCTGGGGAGAGACCCCAGAGTCCTGCACACAGGTCCCGAATCACCCCACCTACCCAAAGGCCCGATGTGAATTTGCACAATATACATTCACTGAGAACAGAAAATTAATTTGTATAACAGTACTACTGTTATTAACTGGTTTTAATCCTGCAGATGTACATGTCTTCCTCAGTCTTCTGTTTGCAGCTTGAACACAACAATCATATCATGTCTGGCATTTCTGAAGATTCAGAGGTGCTGGAGAAACAACAAGCACAAGCCAGGAAACTCCCAATGGAACTACCACTGCTGGAAAGAGGCCAGGGACATCAAGTAACTGCAGTTTCGTGGAACATGGACTACATAAGCTAGAGAACAGCTTCTGCAGCAAAGCAGGTTTGTAGACAGCACAAGCTTACATCTGCCTGTCCCACTCATTTACACCTGCATCATTAAAGAAGGTTAATCTAAAAGTTTAAGCTCACATTTTCATCACCAAGGGCTTGCAGAATTACCATGGCTTCACCTATATGTTAAACTGTGGCAACTCATCTGTGTAGACAAACTCAGAAACAGCCAGAGAAAGTGAGAGCAGCATACGGGAAATTAGATGCCAAAGTAGAGGGAATGAAAACAAGATGGAAAGAAGTTGATGAATCTGGGAGGAGCCAAAGACAGCAGATGCTCCAAGTGTGGAGGCTCTCTGACAGGAGGGATTCTAAGGCCCTGGTAAGCACCATCTGAAACCTAGGGAAGGGAAACAGGCACACTAGCAAAGTGCTGTAGAACCAGTAAAGTGCAAATATCCCTTGGTTAGACTTGCTTGAAATAAGGATTGCAGAGCAACACAGCAACATTTGAGGATATAATTGGAATGCTGGATAATGTGGTTCAACTTCCCAGCTTCATGTTCTGCACACAACAGTGATAAGGGAGATGTGGCAGTTTCTGCTCTGAGGTTGCATTTAGAGCTACCATAGACACCAGTTTGGAGACCTGGACAGTTATTGAAACTCTGCTGCTTCTCTCTATATATCTCTAATCATGTCTGCATAATCTCTTACCTCCAGAGGTCCCTTCCAACTCAACCAGTCTGTAATTCTGTGTAACAGAACTTTGCACAATCAGATACAATTTTGATCAACTCCTGTCTGAACTCCTATAATATACATTAGTAATATTAATTTCAACAGTAGCACTGATATTATGAAATATCTGAGCACAGATCTACTTTTCAATGGGAACTGCCTTTGCCAGACAAAACTTTTTTGATGCTGAACCTCCATTAGCTATGGATAATGAAAACTGAAAGTCACAGAAAGGATAAGATCTAACCTCTTCTTTGACATTAGACATATAATAAAGTTGATCACAAAAGCTGTAAAAATCCATTTCATTACTATGACTCGGCATCAGTCCCATGACTATCACATTAGTCAGTTTACAGGCCTTAGATTCCTTAAAAAATTAAAACATCAACTGTTAAGTTGAAAAAAGGAGTATCAAACAACTACAACAACACTCTGAAAGTCCATAGTGACAGACTATGTCACAGGGCAAACCTGTCCAGCCAAAAGAGTTCTGTCAGGTCTTGTACAATCCCCTCACAATCTCCACTCTCCTCTGATCCAACTTGATTGTAAACTTTTTAGTAATCTTTTCACTTCCTTAACTTTTTAAAACTATGCAGACAGCCTCTTGCTTGAAATCCTTCAATTCATATTTTGAGAATGTACCCCATACCCTACTTGTGCCCTACTGCAGAGTGGCAGCACCCAAGCCAACATGATTACCTTGTCTGAGGTTCTGCTCTGCTAGTCCCTCCCTGCACCACACCCTCCTCCACACAGTTATCATGCTTCAAAAGTATTAGTAAACCCAGTTTCACCTTATCCATTTAAAAATCACAGAGAATGTGAAAAATTATATTGTGAAGATTATATATGTGAAAATATTGCATATTTAAATATATGTGACTCCACATGCAATTATATACACACACATACACACACAAACTTCGTGGCTAACATCATTCTGTTAAACGCAATGCATCTCTTTTTGCTTCACATGATGAATCGCTTCAGCAGGGCAGCAGGGGACATTTTGTCCTATCTACTGTTGTCTTCCAGAAGATACTTAACAATAATTTTAATCAATTGCTGTTTGTGCATATTGCAGCAGAGATGACAAGTGCCTGTATGACAATGTACAAAAAGTCTTTTATCATTTATCCACTGGACATCAATAAGGCCCTTCTGGCTCATTAGCTCCTGAAGCAACCACACTTCAACTACGAAACATGACAACTGGATACACATGCCTTTATTTTCAGGTTAAGAAGGCAAAATATCTAAGGACTAGATCCCGAAATCTTACTGAAGCCCGCTGATTCGTAGCAGTCTCTGCTGCTTTATAGGACTTCAATTTAAGACAAACAGTTGAATATTCTTTCCCATACTTTTACTTTTGAAGTCCTGAAGAGCTCTCTGAGGAAAAGGTTCCTGTATCATCTCAAAGCCTATATAGGATTTTTCAAAATGAGTGCCTGGGAGGCAACCTGGGGGAGTGCTACTGTACGCTTACCGACTGTAATTATACCTTGCAATTCCCCATTTAGCAGTAATGAGGAATTGTGCTTTAAATGCTTTCAGCATAGAGTGAAATGACATAATGAATGTCATTTATTGCAACCAGTATATTTTGATAATAAAAAACCTCAGCTACCAGGATACTGGTAGCTAAGAAGGCCAACAGTATCCTGGCTTGTATCAGAAACAGTGTGGGACTGACAATAGGGAGGTGATTGTCCCCCTGTACTCAGCTTACAGGATCTGATCTTTCTTTCATTTTTCAGCTAAGAAAAAAAGAGGATTTTTTTCATGCACAGAAAGGAGAAGTGTTATTCAGTTTGCACAGTACTTCTTTCCAGATAGTGCATCTTCAAAATATTGCACCTCTAGTTCTTTTATTCACCCCAGCAGGGTCAGATTCCCCACATATGCTCTGTGATGCTTTGTACAGGACAGCTTTGAGTAACCCTGTTGGTGGAACTTCCTGAGGAAACCAATTCACATTTTATTAGATAGCACTGAAATAACTGCCCAAATATACTACACTGTCACATACCACTGGAGTACCTGAGCTTTGTTTACGTTTTTCCTAACTACAAATGTATGGCAAATACATAGCAATCTATTTAAAATAACTATTTCAGTATATTCAAATGTCAGTTTAAATATAGCCCTATCCATGGCTGAGATATATGACCCAATCCTGAGAACATTAGCCCTAGTGTTCCCCTTAGCAACAAATTAATTAATATACATCCATGGATCTTCTTCTAGAAGGACATAAGCATTGAACTACTACTTGGGTGAATGCAGCCAGTTCAGAGTGATTAGCTAGGACTAAGAACTCATAAACAATATCTCTAACATTTTCCACTAATTCATCAAAGACCATGGTACTGTACACACCAGAGATGGTACTGCATCCACACAGAGAGACATGTTGTATGTACTTTTAAGTTGTAGAATATTCATTAAATAAATTAATTTTACAGCCACAAAGCTGCGGAGCCCTAATTTGACCTCTGATGGTGTAATGAAATATGACACAATCTTTACTAATGTGATCTTTACAGATGTGATGACATTACTGCCCATTTTCTCTTCTAGTGATTTCTGATTTCGGCTCACTTAGCCCATGATGGTCTGAGCACCCACGCTTAGACCAGCTCCTGCCCCTTTTCATCCCTCCCAGAAGCCCTGCCAGACTCCTGCTCTCTTATCACCCTACCATTTCACTCCTTCCACAGAGCAGAATATTTCTGATATCTCCTTATTTCTGAATGATTCATCTTGCACTCCTGCTATTAACTTAACAACTTTTAAAAAATGTAATTTAAAAACCAAACAACATCCCCAAACCAACAACAAAGAAAAAAAAAAAACAAAACAAAAAAACCCCACAAACCTCTGTTTTACTCCTCCAGTTCTTGTATTTTCAAGTAAGGGGTATCTTATGAAAGCTTCACAGCTAAGCACAAGAGACTAGATTTCAAAAGAAAAATACTTCCTTCCATAAAACCACACTCTCTTCTTTTTTAAAATAAGTTCACTTACAATGTATCTAAAAGTTTACAGAGTTTTAAATGTTCATACTAAAGCAGAAAAAAGATCTTTGTAAATCTCCCCAATCTGTAACTATCTTGCTAAAAACTCAGTCTTTCATATAAAGAATTTTATTTCCATATTGAAATTATACAAATGATCAAAATAATTTGTCTATGGCATATAAAAACTAGTTAATATTCCAGTGACACCACAAATACTAATTCATATGTGAAATCTGATTAATGTTCTTCCCTTTAAAATTTTAATTAGAATATGCTGCATTTATAATGTTTATCTTGCACAGCTTAGCATTTTTAGAGCTCAATCCATGAAAATTATTGCAATGAATTCTTGCTAAGAATCCAGGAAATTGGTCTAAAATAATGAAAAGGTCATTGCAGTATCTTCTGATCACCAAGAAAAACTTACCAGAGACATAATAAAACCTTTGTGGCTATCAAGCTATATATTTATATATTCTAATATATTGACCGTCTGATGTAGATTTCCTAAGAACTTTTAAATCCGAGTCTTGCCTATTTTGTAGAAATTCATCAATTGCTCTATCAAGCCTTCTTTCTTAGATAGCTGAACTGCACTCTAGTGTCAATTTTAAAACCTAGGAAGCCCTCAACGGCCCTTCAGCTTCCTTCCTACTTGACCCAATGTCACAATTGTCAAAGCCAAATAGCCAGAGACAACCCTGCTCTTAATGGAACAGCTAGACAACTCAAAATCAACAGGAAGGCCTCTACTGTCTTAAAGACTTGGGGTTTCTTTGGATCAGTTTTCAAATACTTGAACACAATGTCCCAGTCCCTTCAGAACAACACATGTCAGGCCAGACAATGAGCTGCACTTCTGGAAAGGCAAGAGGATGCACAAAGGAGAAAACTAATTTAACCAGAAGTTACGCTACTGAGATGACTGACTGTCAAGGGATTGCAGCAATGAAAAGAAAAAAAAGTAGAAAAAGATATAAGCAATAGCAGAATATATTGCTGGGGACATAGGGTTGGACAAAGGACAGCAGAAATGAGAAAGTCAACAGCTAACAACTCAGTGAGGAAAAACTCATCTGCAAGGTTAAGTGAGGCTGACAACGGCACTGGCACACGGTGCAAGACAGTGTCTAAGGCAGAGCCCAAGCACACCACACCACAGGCAGTGCTGTGCCACAGAAGGCTCTAGCATTGCTATTTCATCAGAGACGAGCTCTTAAAGCCACTTCCATGACCATAACACACACAATGATGTTGGAATAAGTGGTGGAAGCCTACTTAAGAACATTGCAGTAAATGTACGTTTTCTTCTAGTTCTGAATTAGTCTATTACAGCACCACACACACAAAAATTGGCACTAATCCCTCAGTCACACAGGGAAAACTCCATGATAAGCCATGAGGATTAACAGCATGCATATGTAGCATATGAGAACACCAGGGCTGCAGCCACTACTGGGCACAATGCCCTTAATAGTAACAATTTTAAGCATAAGTCCTATGTAAAAGAAAAAGAAATAGCTCTGGGAAATAACTGGCACAAAAGTCTTCCCAAGGCTCAAATGCACAGATGCACCCATGTTATCAGCAGTCATTTCAGGACCGTTTAAAAAACAAATCCAAAAGAGTAACTCTGGAGTGACACCATCTGAGCTCATTACTCTTGGTGGCAGATGAGATCCTTTTTTGGAGTACTGGGTTTGGCAAAAATATACTAAGTTGACAACCTCAACTGACCATTCTAAATCTGTGTTCAGAAATTTGTATTTTTAGACGTTTCTGGCACCAAATACCAAGACATGGCAACTGTTCAGTGTCTTTCAAATTCATGCCACTCACTTGTGGTGCTTTAAATGAGATTTCTAAATCCAGTCTCAGGTTTTAATATTCATACAAATGATGCCTTTGCAATATATTTCAGACATACACTGCACATAGACTAAATCTTGACAGATTTTTATTTTCTCCTTCCTTAGAAAATAAAGTTAATTGTAAAGCAAACTTAAATGTGTGCAGTGTGAATATTAATTTGGCAGTGTCTGCTTCTATTTCACGGTCTTTTCTGTTGTCTTTCATCCCATCTGTTCCAGCAGAGAAAGAAAAAAATCATGGCAGACCCAAAACATTCTTTAGAGTGGTATCACCAATGTACACAGTTTGGTTTATTTTTTGCTTTCAGGTTCAGGATGGGTGAAACCATAAAAGTAACATTAACGTAACATCTAAACGACCATCAGAAACCCAAAGGGTTTGATTTCTGATGTTTGAATGATTAAACTACCTGAATGCAGCATCTAGCTGCTGCTTTTGAAATTCCCTCTTCACTTTCAGCAGTAAAAATTACCTGAACAGCCTAGTTCTTTGTCTATCACTTACTACAAAGTAATCTACAAGCATCCTAAGTATGCATTGTACTTTTCTGCCAATAAACAAACAAAGCATCAGTCCCAAGTTCTGATGCTCTAACCTGAGATTCTCAAGCTAGACCTCTTTCTACCCAGGTTGTTTTGCTCCGGGCCCTGAATATGCTCTGTGAAGATGCTCTGCTTATAGCAGACTTGAGAAGAAATGGATTTTAACTCGCACTCCAAAAAGTTTAGAAAGACCCAGAACAAGCTTTTTTACCAAACCTAGTGAATCACTTGCACAAGCTGAGCTTCTTTCAACAAGTACCATGCTTGGATCACCAAGCCCTCCTGCACTTTGAAGTGACCCCTCTGACTTCTTTTGAGAAAGACCTACTCTAGGTTAGACACCTCATTCTAGGAGATTCATGGCTGAAAATGCAAGAGGAGGCAGGTATCGCCCCACTGTAGAGGGAGCTATTTCTCCCCTTGCCACCTCCGGCACCATGGCTTGCTGGTCCTCTGATCAAGCCACTGACTTTTGTGAATCCCCTTTCCAGATTCTATGTGAAGACCTCAGGAATTTTATCCAAGGAAACTGAATTTACTCACTCCTCCATGGATTTAGCTCTTAGCTTGTACTTTCTTAATTTGCATGTGGGTGCAATTATGTTTCACCACTGCTGTGAAGTTTGTGACTTCTGCACCAGTTGCCATTCATAAATGCTAAGTAGAATTATCATTACTCTTTGGATGCAATGAGAAAGCTAAAGCAGCTATGAAATAGACCTCTAGCAGAGAACTCCAATACGTTTCTAATGTACTGTGAAAAATAAAACTGTGCTTAGAAAAGCACTGAATGACTATTTTGGGAATGCATGTTTCAACATAGCCGGCACAATGAAAGCAAAGCAATGTGTTGTGAATGTGATACCTATTTAAAAGGACAAGCACATTGCTCTTTTCTTCAATATGAAATGTAGCAATTAAACACCACATCAAAATTTTTAGAGCTATATAAAGCAAAAACAAGACTACAGTAACAAAGAATTAAAGGCTAATGTAATAGATTCTCTACCATGCAGAATAGTAGCCTTTTAATTTATGAATCATATGCCAGGCAACAGATTTGTTTGATAATCTCTGGAGTGTGTTATACATTATATAATTCTATTCAACAGGGAAATTCTGTTCTAAATTTACAGAGACAACTTTTACAATGTTTTTATATATGACTTAACCACCTAGGAGAGAACTTACTGTTTATACCATGTATAAACTTCAGTATTAAGTGTGCATGGCACCGTTTATTGCCATATGTTATGTATAATAGTTACATATACTTTGAATTTAAAAGTCAGCGAAGCTGCTAGAAAATACATATAAAACAAAGTTTAAGATAAAATTGCATGAAAATTTCTAAGATGAAGTCAATAAATATCTCAAAAGATTCTATGCTAGATGTTTTTAAAAGTCTCTTTTGAAAGTACATTTTAACTTCTGTCTGGAATAATAATCACTGATACTTACAAACACCTAGTAGAGGATAGATACAGAATGGTCTTTGTGTTTAACTGCTTCAAGCAAATACTTTCCATATCTGCTATCTGTTTTCCTGTGTTGCCTCTGGGTAAAGATCACTTTCATGTTTATCATTTCTTTGTTGCAACTAATTAAGTCGCCAAGTTTTAAATCCTTGGCAGCTTATACTATTCAGACAAATTATTCTTCGTGCAAGGACAGCTTGATTACATAAAAAGTATGTTCTCTGTCCTTCAGAGTTCATCATGTGAACTCAAGGCCAAGATCAAGAATCTAAATTTTAATCCCTGTTCTATGACCTTGTAACCTTGGAGATGTCATTTCATTCTTTTGTATTTGTTCGTCCTCTCCAAAACCTTTTAGAATATCTTTTCTACACTTCCCATGAGAAGATTTGCATGTGGATAATACTTGAAAGCAAATGGAAAAGAGAAAGAAAACAAAGGTAGGTGTTGGTCAGTTCTCCTAATGCTCACCAGAAGCACTCCATGGATGTCTGCCCTAGAGTTTAGGGAATAGGCTGAAAAGCACCAGTGATCTCAAAAAGGGGGAGGTGAACAGTGAGGTTGTTTTTCAAAGCAATGAAAATAAAATCTGGATCTTTCTCTTAAATCGTTAAGAAGCTAAAATTGTCTTTCACTACCTTTCAGACTCCAATAAGAGCCACTGTCAACATCATATTCCACTCCATATGAGGTGCCTCTTCTGCAAAGAATGGCTGGAGGGACTGGGTCTGTTTTGGAGATAACATGCAACAATCCTCAACAAAACTTTAGCACTGATGTGCTCAAGTGAAGGGTACTTGAAAATTGCTTCAAAAGGCTATGCTAGTAACATCGGCATTAAGCTCTGCACTTGGTAAACAAAAGCAAAAAAATCACAAAGGCAAAGTGAAAAATACTACGGTATTCTTTTGTAATTAAAGAAATGCGGAGAAGATATGAAGAAGAATAATTACATTCCTTTAATTAGTGTATTAATTCCACGATCTAATGAAAAATTAATTAATCATCACCTCAATACAGGTTCTATTTTATATCCATCAATGTACTATCTTACTGGAAATCAATTTAATGTACCAGACAGTAACACCTCGAGTTATACAATTCTCAGTCAGCTACAGAACAAAGGGCCTCAGTGGGAGTTAAGCAGAATTCGCGGCTGTAAGAAAGATTTATTACATATACCTTAGTATGACGACAGGGCCCTGGGATTTCCCATGTTACTTCTGCGCCACCGTATCAGGTGTACATTTACAACAATAACAAGATCTAACAGTAATGAAAATAAAAACTTTAAAATGCAGGTAGCCAGCTGCATATTATTGTAGGAAGTCATCCTCTTTGACCTCTAACATCATTTTAAAATGTGAAAGATCTGATTTCTGATAGTACCAAATCAGGTGAGAGTCCTGAACAGGAAAGCAATAAAACATGAGATGAGGCTGAGGAAGGAGGGTTTGTGTAATCTGGAAAAGACTATAGGTATTTTCCACAATCTAAGCAGGGCTACTAACGGAGTCAGTGTCAGCCATAATTGTCACAAGCTCCAAGAAGTGAAATTCCAACTGAAAATAAGGGGAAAAAATTTATTCACCCTAAAAGTGGTTAAGCACCAAAACAGATTGCCCAAGGAGATTTTAAAATCTCAACTGGGTAAAACTCTAAACAATTCAATCTAGCTTTGAAGGAAGCTCTGCTTGGAACAGCAAGGTGGACCAAATGATATCTAGATGTTCCTCCTAATTTGCATTACTCATTACAAGTTAACTCAACAGCTAAAGGCTGCTCAGTCATTTTCACAATCAGACATTTAAGACTTGCAAAGATAATTTCTAACTTTGAGATTCATCTAAAAGAAGGGATAAAAATGAAACTCCTAAATCAATCCGGCACGATTGCAGGAAACCACAATGTACTTCATAAAATCAGTTAGGCTTCACCTTATATCATGCTCCATAACCACTCTCTTCCAGCAGTTAGCAACAGTCTTCTGATTTCAAGCCCATATTTATCACCAGTGGCAATGAATCCTAGCTTTGTTTCAATTTTATTAGCAAAAGAAAAACTTTTGCACTAAGGTCTATAACAAGAATACTAAATAAGGCAAGATTAATTAGTCTTTCCAGTACAGTACCTTTTCTTGCAACTTTCTGTCACATCATCTTTGCTTAGACCTTTACTAATCCTATGGTTCATGAGCAATGTCATCTCTTCTTGAACTGAAACTGAGATAAAATTTTTCATGTGAAAAAAAAATAAATAACAAAATCAAAATTTTCCAGATAAATGAAATTTTCAATATTTTCTTGTTCTAGCAAAACCACTTATTTGTTCAAAAAATAAAATCTGGTTGGTCCACAGCTCTATTTTTCTTTGTTAAATAAATGCATTGTATCTTATTTATCCCATTTTACTTCATTCAATTATTCTTCATACGTTGATTAACTTTTCTTTATTTACTTACACTCCTTATGTATTCAACTACTATTCTATTGTAATTTTTAACTGTAATCTCTGGAAACAAGAGCTGGTTTTCTGCTCTCGATTTCTATACCACTTAGCGCAGCAGTGTTCTGCTCCACAAATAAACTTTTAATATGCAACAGTAATATAAATACATTGCATTAGGCTCGAGGCTACCACAAAATTTCCACGTTTTCCCACCATTTAATGAAAAAAAATTATGTTTTTCTGTATTCATATGCCAATAGTAAAGCTTGCTGCTAATGGGTATTAATATTCTCTCTTTCTGTAACTTGCCATGATTCAGCTATTACTGGGTTGAAGAAGAGGAAAAAAAAAAAAGTACCCTTTCAAGACTCCTTGGAAATGACACACCAGTTATTGCTTTTTTTAAAAAAAATAATACCAAGTGTGCAAAATACAAGACAATGTATGCAGAAAGCCAGAAAAGTCAAACATTCAAATTCACGGAATCAGAAAAGAGGAAAAAAAAGTCCTGTCGCCACAGTGTGAACAATGAAGAATGAATCACCTTATTCATAAGACAAACTGTGCTTTATACAGAAATTGTTTTTATACACATTTTTCACCACTCAGCCACACTTAGTGGGTAAAAACAAATGGCAACCTACACAAGGTTTGTTTAGAACAATCTTTAAGGGTTTATATTAGTGATGTAGTAAGTATCAAGCAGCAGAAAACCACCTGAGCTCTCTTATGCAGGCAAAGGTAATTCAACTCTAGTACTTTCAGAAGAGTACTTACCCTACCTCTTCGAGTATAATCTAAGGAAACAAAAAGCAAAAACATATTACCAAAAATGCATGGAATAACTGATTTTTTCCTCTGGTCTTTTCTGTTTCTTTTTAATATTGTTATTATGATCTGTGCGCTGCTTGTAGACTGTAATGTCTAAATAAACTCTTTTTGGTTTATATTCACACTTCATCCAGTAGATTCTACTGAACTGACTATCAGGTGAACACTTATCATTTCTTATTAGAACAGGTTTCAGGGAAATCAGAACGGAAGTTTTATTAAGATAAAATAATAGAACTGTATAAAAAATCAAGTGAGAATATAGATGAAAATCTGTTATCAGATGCCTGGCTAAGGTCTCTAGAGAAAGGCAGTCTTCTTGACAACTTTAATTTAAATCCCGTAATTGGGATTTCACTTGAAAATGTCACATTGAACAAAATTTACTTTACATTTGAGAATTTTCATGACAGGTATCTAGAGAACTTAGGGGCATACAAGAATTTGAACTGAAATATTTTAATGAAGTTGCAGTTACAGGGCAACAAGCATCAGCTTTCAAAGTCAATTCTCCCCAAAGGTCCTTTTAGAAATAGCAACCTTTAAATAAAAACTGCATCTCAATCTGACAGCCCAGCTGATGGAAGATGACTGTCTTCATGGCGTGTAAGACAGATGATTTACTGTTTCACAACATATTCTGCATCAGACAATTGAGGACTGTGACTATGTATCCTCATTGCGCTGGCTTTCTTGGTCTGCTGAGAAGGACTCTAGAAATAGCATTGGAATAAAAGTAATTTTCTTCTCAAAGTGGCCAAGGCAAATCAATCCCAGAGGAGCAGGAACAGTGAAACCGAGAGGAGAAAATCCATCACCGTAAATGAAATTTCTATGAGTTCATTGGCACAAAGGAAAGATCTTCTTGCCTGAGGACATTCAAATCAGCAGCCCCGAAAGCAAGTTTTCACTTACAAGAGAAGAACCAAAAGGCAAATGGAAAATGGAGGTCTACAAAAATATGAAGCAGCAGCAGTTCACTCACCTGGTTTATGGGGCAAGGGAAGAATAAAAATCTTCTCAAGCAAAGCTGTCCATGAATGGGCTTGTCCTATTTTTGAGGGAAAAATCCTGACTGGAGGTAGCCACGTACATGCTGGGAGAGTGTTCCCACATTTTGCAATGATTGTCCTGATATTAACTTACTCAGATATGGCCTAAAATGCTTGGAGCAAACTACTTCTTGTGAAACCGTGTGCTTTACTTTTTATATATATACAAACATTTATTTAAAAGTTAACAGACTTACTGTATGGACCAGAATCAAGTAATTTAGCTTCTCATTTAGCTTCTCTTTTTTTTTTCCTCCGTCTTTTTTAAAGTCAGACGGAGCTAAATTTGTCAGCAAGTGACTGTGAATAACTAGTAGGATGACGCTGCCTTTGTTCTGCTCGTTCCCACTCAGAGCAAAGCACCTCTGCCTGTAGGAAATCTGGGTCTTCTTGTTATCTCTGCATTCCCAATCATTCATGAATTCTGAATGCTATGGTTTTGTCATAAATCCTTTTTTAGAAACCTTTTGTAATTTGGAGTGTTTTACAAGATTTTTAGAAGTACAATCAGATAGATGGTAACAGATTAGTCACACACAGAGTCAGCCAAACAGTGACTGGCTGACAATAAAAAAGCTAAAAAGTTCGCTAAATGTAGGCTGTAAAACCATCCCTCAAAAATTCAATGGTCTATTACTATCTGAGATAAGGAAACATTTAATAAGATACAATCTTGTTTGTTCTGATTGTTCCCCATGCCAATAGAACAGAAGTTATCAGAGACACCAGAATGCTAAAACAACACTATTCACCTGAGCTCTTGATTGTGCTTCTGCCTGGTTTTCCCTGCTCACTGCTGCTTTTGTCTGCACTCCTCTTGGTTTTGTATTTCGTCTTAATTCCACCCCAGAATCTACCTAATGCAGCAAGAAAAACATCCATGACAAACCTAAGTAAACTCTGATTGATTTTCTCAAACTGAAGCTTGTTTGGGGATCCTTGCCAAGAGAAGAACAATAAGTGTAAATACAGTCGCCAAGACCGCCTATACAAGTACAGTTTCACTGTTGCTCATAACAGGGCTTCTAAGAACATCACATATCTGCAACAACATATTTTATTTCCATATTTCAATCTGCAGACATGTTAAGACACTTCTTGAAATAAAACTTCTGCAATGGTGATCTCTTAAAGTTAAGTTGCTATTTTATTTTCTAGTTCTACAATACACATACTAAATGTGCATTCTTTTGCTTAAAATTTTACCTTTTCCTCTCAGTCTGACCTCCAGACTGAGCGGATTCTCCACACCTCTCTACACCATGCAAAACTTGGTCTTATTATTGTCATCTCACTGTGACCACTGGGGCTTCACCAGGCCACAGCTCCCAGCCAGGAAGCTGGCACTCTGCAGAAGACTGAGTCATTGATCTGCACATCACTTCAACACTGAGAAGATAAGATTGAGGGCATTTATGCAATTGCTGGCATAATTAGCACTGCCTGGCAAACAACTCTGATTACCAAGGTGTTACAAGAAGCGCATAGTATTTAACATGAGACAGTGTACCCGAGAGATCGGTAAATTATTACCGTACCTGAATTTTCAAATTCTCAAATACAATACTAGATGGTTATGTATGATCTTCATTTAAATATTTAATTGTAAAATAAAGCATGCTGCAATATAAAATACAAATATTGTGGGGTTATAAAGTTGAGTTCTGACAACTACTGTATCCTCAAACACCAACACTGACATTTCAACGGCCAGACTGTACTTGCACTGGCAAATAAAGGGTGACATCTAATCATTTTCTCACAAAGAATTTAAAATCTCAGCTTTATTAAAAAGGCTGTCACATATCACCAGTACAGCCCCTTTTTTTTTTTTTGTTGCAATAAATAGAAAGATTATCTATGTGGGTTTTTTTTTCCTTTAAATGGAAAGACTACTTTTGTTAGAGAAACGAGACGCTTGTGGTCTGTGGCATTTGGCAGTGCAAGACTACAACCTTCCTTCTGGAAAGGAAGCCTGGATAAGGACAGACCAAGCTTTCCATCACTGGGCATTAGGGGGAAGGAGGAGGGGAGAAATCAGATCATTAGATTCTACAGTGGGATAAAAACAATTACCTGCAAGACAACTGTCTGCAAAATTACACTGTTGGAAGCAAATCACACAGGCTCATTCCTAAAGGCTGGCTGCGTTACTGAAATATCTGTCTGCACCACTGGGAAGGACTCGGTGTGCTATGTGCTGTACAAATACAGAACAAGAAAATGACCTCTTCCAGAGAGCTTGCAGTGCAAACACCAGGCAAAAAAACAAATGGATGCTGACAGATGTGGTGAGATGAGATAACGAGGAAGCACCACTAATCCCTGACTTGCAACCACGTCAGCACAACGACACCATGGACCTCCACTGCTCGTGGAGATTTTGCTTTCAGAAGGTTGTTTTAGGTGATTTTAAGAATCAGGTTCAGAAAGAAAACTTGCATTGCAGGGGAAAAAGAAATTAAAGGTGAATAGCTTTCAATAGATAACCCAGGTAAAATGCCTGGGCTGGGGAAATATAAGATTGGCACAACAGAAAAAGGAAACATCAGTTTTCCTGGGTAACCAACCGTACAGCTGCACAACTACCTACAACTTTGTCCTTTAAGGAGTAGGGAGAAAGTAAAAAAAAAAAAAGGCAAAAAAAAGCTATGTAGCTATGTTAAGCTCTCTACACCTAGCCCAGTGCCTACAGTAAGCTGTTCCACCCATGGGGACAAGTCTAACAGGCAGAGAGACCTGTGTGTTGGATAAGCCAGAGCTCAACACACTGTCCTAGTCAAAACACACTGCAGCAGCCTGGTTCAGAGTAGCTGAAAGCTGGATCATTGTGGCATCGTCACACTGGAAAGAAGCAAGCACCACCTCACAACAATTTTTATCAGGAATACTTCTGACAGAAGTCAAAAGAATACGTGCCTTGTCCTTCAATGAATGCTGGAAATTTGGGCAGCCCCTGAATGTTAAGGCTAACATGCTGCTCTTGCTTTAGACTGCTGCCATCCCTTACCAGACTCAGTAACATCTCCTCCAGACACAAACCTTTGGCCAGTTGCCTTTTCATTCAAGTCCTTATCTCAGGCTGGCACTCAGAAATCTGAGTGATGTAACAGTCTGCATTTGATGGGAGTAACTGTTGAGCTGGGAATTGTCAACATTTATTATAGGCATAAAGAGACTGCCACATAATGGGAGACTGGTGAAAGTCAGAACTTGTATAGTTTTGGGAAGAGGCAAAAGTGAATGACACAAATACAGTTTCTGAACAAGGAATACTGAAAGAATGCTAGCTTGTGCTAATTTACTTTCACATGGGGTTGCATAGAAATAAATGTCAGAGATGACATATATGAAAAATAAATTGAAAAAAAAATCTTAATACTTGTATGGCAGACCTGTCTATGCAGGTTGCAAGTTAAAAAATTTTATGGCATTTAAAATATATCAAACAGTAGTATGCATACAGCAAATAATCATGCCCTTTAGCATTAGAGTATGCCTCTCTGCGGTGTTCTTCACAGATATTTGCAGATACATCATGGATGAAAATTTCCTCAAAGGCTGTGTCACAAGAACATCAAGTGAATTACTGTGTAATTCACAGAAAAATTAGTTTACTTGGTTAGGCAAGTAACAAACTACTATTATTTGACATATTGACCTTTGGTGGTTAATACCTAGCCAGAGGGTTAGAAACCAAGCCTTCCTTAATGTTACTGGGGAAATCTGATCCCCTCAAGTAAGGTGGCATCTCTGGAAGCAAAGGTCATGTTCTCCCAGTCAAGTCAGTCTTCAAGCACGGTGAAAACATGGCTTTAAAAAATGCAGGGTCAAAACCCTTGAACAGTGACGGATAGATAAATACTTGCCCTAATGCCTTCTCACCACCTGGTCACACAGTTTTTCAATCTTATCCAAAAGCTGGTAAATCTATGCCCCTTGTATCAGTCATCAGTGGCATCTCCCTGATTTTTTTGATGAAGACAGTACCACACTGCTATCGATCGGTTCAATTTGGCTCAGACATATAGTGGCCACTAAGATTCCCGTGTTTACCATGTCTAGCATAAATTTTGCAAATAAATTTTATTTGCAAACACTGCAGGCAGTTAAACACAGAAAACATCTTTATCAGTATCAATAATAAGTAAGATAGGAATGTTTTACATATTTATGTTTCTACCCACACATTGCAGAAATAAAGCAAAGTTAATTCAATCTATTTCTACATTTGTGAACAATAGCTTATTTTAAAGCTATCATGTCTTCAGCATTTCTCTGTCTAGAAAGGCTCCACGTACTTCTCATTTACCTTTAACCTAAAACTTCCCATCCTTTCCCTGAATCTCCACAATTGCCAAGAGAGGGAAAAGCCTACAGACTATAGACACATGATGTACATAATTGTGGATACATTAGAACTAACACAGTTTTAACATTTATCTGTTGTTAGATTTATAACAGCAGCAATTAATTATGCACACAATAAAATCAGGTATTGTTATTCTGAGGAGAATTACGAGGTGACTCTATCTCAGCACCTTCCCTCAAAGGTGAGGGCAAACTGGTGGGGAGTCTGTTCTTACAAGTGAAAACCACAGGGCCATAATGAAGCAGCAGCAAATTTAGTGCTACATGTTGTTCTGGTTTATTAAGGAGAGCAATTAATTTCAGCATTACATTTTGCTCCCATTGTCACTCTTGCTCTCCTCTCTCTGCAAAATACCTCTAATTTCACATAGATAAAGGTCCCCCTTAAAGAGTGGTTTCTCCCTGGCCATTTCATTCCACAAATACAGATTTTGCTGTGCTTAGATACCTCTAAACAGCTCCAGCAAGATTATACCAGGCAGCAATGTACTTTTTCTGACTTTAATCACAAAACAAAAAAGCTGCTTGTTTAAAATCTTGCACATAATCAAACATTCATTTAGAAACAGAAAATAGCCAATACCTTGAATTTTCAAGAAAGCTAACTGACATGGCAAAACAGCCAAGCCATGTCATATTGCTGCACTCAATCATTAATTAGTCTAATGAACACCGAAACTCCACTGGATAGGATGAAGTTGTGACTCAGAGCAGCAGATGTGACTCTGATCTGAAACCTCTGGGGAGCATCTGTGACAGTGAGTACAGCAGTCAGTCTGAAAAGCAGTGCCACAGAGGAAGAAATTTATGCCATGGAGGAAGAAATTAGTCCTTGAATGGCAGTTAATTTGTTCCAGACAGAGAATCTTACAGTTAGGAAACGAAAATGTCTTTTATAAAAGCAGAATAAATCCCCAAACAAGTAAATTATTTCAACTCTATGGAGAACATCTGGATTAGAAAGATACTGTAAACAACAGTTACTTATAACCTCTTAATAACTATATTTAGATAGAATAAAAAGTAATAAGCTAATGCACAGAACCTAAGACATGGTTACACCAATAAAATTGTTAAAACATGTATGTCAAACTTACTTCAGTGCTTCTGTACATTACAGTTTACCTTGCAGCCAGCATGGAATGACTGCAGGACTGTGTTGTTAGCGAAAGCCAAAAGCTGAATTATTGAGAAGATGAGCCACAGATCAGCTTTGGTACTCCAAGAGCAGACGAAAGACAGACCTTGGGGCTGCCCAGGCCGATGACAGTCATACAGCTCCAGCCGCCCTGCACAACCCTGCACATGCATCTCCAAATGCTGAAAGACTCAGGGAGACCAAGAGCTTTACAGGAGCTGAACTACAACTTCTTCCAAGCTAATAGTCCAAATGAGTCTCCTGACTGAGTTAGAGGAGGTCAAAAGTATGAAATTATATCGCTGTGTGAATACTACTGTAACATGCACACTACAAACACACCACAGGAAGCCAAAATGTTTCGCTTAAGGGCAGTGAATTTCTGAGCTAGAAAATGTGCTTAAAGCTGCTTGCAAGCACGTAGGCCAGGGCAGTGTTGGTAACTCCTTGTAAGAAGGACCGGAGGCAAGATAACACATTCTTTGCAGGAATCTACTGATTTCATTTGTTCCTCAGCTGAATAAATTTCAGGAAAGAAAAATATTTTATTTTCCTGCATGGTCAACAGAACAAGCACAGCTTTCAGAGCAACCTGAGAAAGAACAAAAGGCATATCACAGCATCTTTGCCTTTACACAACCATTTGCTTCAACATATCCTAACAAGACAATGGCCTAACAATGTGGGCCTAACAATGGCCCACTGATGAATGAGGTGGGAGCCCTAGAGACAGAGGATAGAAAGAAGGCAGAGGTGCTGAATGCCTTCTTTGCCTCTGTCTTTACTCCTGCAGGCTTTCCCCAGGAGCCCCTGATCCCTATAGCCCCAGAAGAAGTCAGGATAAAGGAGGAGTTTGCCTTGGTAGATGAGGATTGGGTTAGGGATCAGTTGAGCAATCTGGACATCCATAAATCGATGGGTCCAGATGGAATGCACCCAAGGGTGCTGAGGGAGCTGGCAGAGGTCATTGCTAAGCCACTCTCCATCATCTTTGGTAAGTCATGGGCAACAGGAGAGGTGCAACTGGAGGATAGCAAATGTCACTCCAGTCTACAAGAAGGGCAAGGAGGAGGACCCGGGTAACTATAGACCGGTCAGCCTCACCTCCATCCCTGGAAAGGGGATGGAACAACTTGTTCTTGGCAC
>VZRW01001043.1:22928-50417 GCA_013398125.1 Aegotheles bennettii | reverse complement strand
CAGAGCACTGGAACAGGCTGCCCAGAGAGGTTGTGGAGTCTCCTTCACTGGAGACATTCAAAACCCGCCGGGATGCGTTCCTGTGTGATGTACTCTAGGTGAACCTGCTCTGGCAGGGGGGTTGGACTAGATGATCTTTCGAGGTCCCTTCCAACCCCTAGGATTCTGTGAAGACACGGCAGAAATGAGGGCTCAAGTGCTGTCACAGATAACCAAGAGCTACTTGTTCAGTGTTCAAAAGGCAAAAACCTAAACATGGCTCTTAGGTTCTGCTGAGAGGAAGGCAAATGAGCTAAGCTTCTAACCATGGAATTCATTTATTTTTCCAACAGAAGCTTTCCAGTACATTTTAAAGCACTGTCCATCTGACTAATGTGTTTTTCTTCTCTCTTTCTGTACTTGCTTTTTTCCTTCCCTCCCTAGTATTGTCTGGTCTCCCTGCCACACCAGTTGTTTGCAGAAGCATTTTACACTATTAAGGGAATTAAGATTTCCAAAACTGTACAGGAGTCCACTATCTCAATCTGCTTACCTATATTTATTGCCTGGTTAATATGCATTTCTGTGTTGAAAAGTTTGTATAGATGGTGGCATCAGTTACATCTATGCAAGAAAAAGTCACCGCAGTTGCTCATGCTCAACTGCAGACACACTTGGGCAGCAGAATCATCTGCAGAGATGCTTAAACAGGAGGTGATCAGACCAGATTTTGCAGACAGAGAAGGAATTTGGCAATATGAACATTTGTTTAAATTATTTTCTAGCTAGTTTAAGTTAACAAACATCATAAATCAATAACAGTGAGATCCAAATACCTACGGAGACCTGACCGATGTCTTGCAGAGCTGTGCTCCAGATTTCAGTACAGTCAATCCTATTTTATGTATATATGTTTTACTACATCCTGTCTCTGCTCAGAATTCTGGCAGTGCCTGAGTTGCCACAATATGACAAGAATCACATAAAATTGTTTTTTGCTGTAAGATAGGAGCATTTAATATAGGACTATATAAATATATACACACACCCCCTGGAAAACACAATGAGCTAAGTCTCGCTGATTTTACTTATTCAAAACTTTAACAAAGCAAAGAAAAGACTACTGTAATGTATTTGATAATTTTCAGACTATAAATGTTTTAACACTAGTATTATTTCTCTACTATTATATGAAACAGGAAAGAAAATAAAGGAAAATTATTTGGAATTACTATGACTCCCTTAAGAGCTGTCCTATTTCAGTAAGTCAATCTCCACTCCTACGTGCACCAGAAAAAACACCAGCTTGTCTTTTGTTTCCACTGGTGACATTATAGGTACACATCACAATCAGAAACAAAAATTTAAACTTGGTTCTCAAATATTAAGATGGTTGTTGAAAAATCTAAAATTTATGGAAAAGAAATTGAAAAAGTGCAGTCACTATGAGATGTAATTTACACTTCTCATTCTTGTAAGATCCCTTTTCTTCTGCTCGTATGTGCAAATGGGACAGAGCTACTGACTCAGCATAGTGCTAAGGTTTCTTTTAGTAGTTTATCTCACTGTGGTATTCAATTGTGGCTACACACTGTTTTAGTTCCTTGTTCTCACACTCTGTAAGGGCTCAGGCGTAGGTCACAAGGTTACATCCAAAACTTTGTTAAAAAATAGCCAAATTGGTCCAAGTTAACTGCATGAAGTTCAACAAGGACAAATGTAAGGTCCTGCATCTGGGTCAGGGCAATTCCATGCACAAATACAGACTGAGCAGAGAATGGATTGAGAACAGCCCTGAGGAGAAGGATTTTGGGGTGTTGGCTGATGAAAAGATCCCTTGCAGCCCAGAAAGCCAACGGTATCCTGGGCTACATCAAAAGCAGCATGACCAGCAAGGTGAGGTTGGTGATTCTCCCCCTCTACTCTGCTCTCGTGAGACCCCTCCTGGGGTACTGTGTCCAGTTCTGGAGTCCCCAATGTAAGAAGGGCATGGAGCTGTTAGAGCAAGTCCAGAGGAGGGCCACAAAGATGATCAGGGGGTTGGAACACCTCTCCTATGAAGACAGGCTGAGAGAGTTGGGGTTGTTCAGCCTAGAGAAGACAAGACTTTGGGGAGACCTCATAGCAGCCTTCCAGTACCTGTGGGGGCTACAGGAAGGCTGGAGAGGGACTTTTTACAAGGGCATGGAGTAATAGGATGAGGGGAATGGTTTCAAACTGAAAGAGGGGATATTTAGATTAGATACTACAAAGATTCTTTCCTGTGAGGATGGTGAGTCACTGGCACAGGTTGCCCAGGGAAGCTGCGGCTGCCCTCTCCCCAGCAGTGTTCAAGGCCAGGTTGGATGGGGCTTTGAGCAACCTGGTCTAGTGAGAGGTGTCCCTGCCCATGGCAGGGGGGTTGGAACTAGATCATCTTTAAGGTCCCTTCCAACCCAAACTATTCTGTGATGCTATGAAGTTTTACTGAGATCTTACCTGGCTCCTTACAGCCCTGGGTGCCAACGTGCATTTCAGAACATATTTCAGTACTTCTACCTGCCTCCCTACGTCACTAACACACAAGGGCCACAAGTATTTCTTAGTACACAGAAGGCTTTAGTTTCTGTCAACTTTTGTTTTCACAAACGATTTCATTAATTTTTGGTACTAAACCTATGATTTAAAGACCTGAAGTTGAAAATATTAAGTTGTCACATTAGAAAGTTTAACTGCTTGTTTTCTTATTTCTTTCCCCAGCCTACAAACACACCATAACAATATATAACCGAGTAAGCAGGAACAGGGAGTAGAGTGGGGTAAGAAAGCCCAAATCATCTTTAATTATTACTTTTGTTGTGCTTTTGTTTCCCTCCTGTCTTCTAACACGGTTCTTCCCCTTTCTTCTAAAAAAAAAAAAAAAAAAAAAGAAAAAGCCTCTTCCATTTGTAATTATCACCAAAAATTTCAAGTTTAGGTGAGAAAGGGGCCTTCAGCAAGCTAAAGTTTGCATCAGCAGTCTAGTATTTGCTCTATTTTTCCCTTGTGAAATGTAGAAAATAACTAGGCACCTCTGTGAAACATGAAATTCTGCTGACCATAATGTAGTCACACAATTTTTTTTTGTTTCCAGGATGTCTGTAAAGTGTGCTTTGGGTGAGTACAATATGCAGGTGCCTATTAAAAGGAAATAAATTATCACAAAAGGATTTTGATCTCATGAAAAAGTTCAAAAATCACTCTCTGATATATTACTGCCTCCCACAGACTTGTCAGCACTGTGCGGGGAAAAAAAACTCCAACCATTTTGCACAGTCACAGGTACTTCCCCCCTCACCTGCAGGGGAGGGGCTTAAGACTCAACTCACACACCCCCAGCTCTGACAACACCTGATCCTGGCAGACAGCCTGGGAAAGAGCAGCCCCCTCCAGAGATGAGAAGTCAAGTGCTGTTAAGTTTCCCCGTCCTGATATCCCACTCCCACCCTGGACACTCCTTTTTACCACTCCTTCTCCTCGCAGGCCTTACAGACAACATTCTTTCTCACCACGCTGAGGAACTAAGAGTCTCTTCAGTAATTTCTTATTTTCTTCCAACTTGGTGACTGTGCTCCATACCACACCTTCCGTACAGGCTGTTTTGACCATAGTGATCTTTCATTTTGCAGACTGCTCACAATAACAAAGACTTGATTAGCCATTAGATACCACCATGTTTTATTTACGATCCATTTCTAGACTGTTTTCATTGATGGTAAATCTTTGCATCATACATAACCTTTTTTTGTGTGTGTCTCAACCTCTGTGGCACAAGGCATTTTGACTAGCCTGTGGCAGCTTAACTCTTATTGACAGACTCCAAAGAATCTAATTTACAGAACTGGTTCCTATGCCCTTAAAGTAAAGGTGAATAAATAGATCTAAAGGGCATCATATCTCTTACTCTATGTTTGAATGGGATCAGTAATACACTTCACCGCGGTTGTTCACGTCGCTGTAGCAGGCAGCATCTAACCAGGTGACCTTTTATACTTTAATTTTGTGTCTTTTCAAGACTGGTTACATTGTGAGCTTTGAATCGTTTCACATTTATATATTCCTTGTTTTTCATCTAAGGAGGTGACACTTTCTCATTGCCAAGAATATAGCCCAACATTTGAATAATACATGCCCTCCAGGCTTTCACAAGTGAGCCAACCTACAACACAAAATCTTCTCCCCTTACTACCCTACTGTATCTTTAGGAAAACAAAATAAATCATGCTGGTCACTCATTGGTATCTGATTTCCTGATAGGTCTCAAAATAAAAAATGGCATTTGCTAGAGATAACAAAAACATATGGTTCAACAAAATTATGCATATTAAACATTCACAATTGCATAAGAAAGGAATTTATAAAAAATTGTTAGAAAGGTAATATAACACAAGAGAAATTGCTGAGACCAAACCACACATCAGAAGTTGTCTAGACAAATAACACATTAAAAAAAAAAAACCACAACCAAACCAACCAGTATTTCTATTTAGGGAACTTCCTCCAGCAATCATTCACCAATAATTTATAAACAACATCACCGCTCTGACTTGATTTCATTAATTGGCTTTACCTATGAACATGAATGAGATGCATTTAACTGACTTAACAGCTACACTGTGTATATACTATATAGAAAGCAAAAACATTTTACTTCAAGTAATTGCTTTACCATAATTGCTAATAACCCAAGCCATATGTTTCAGCAAGGACTTTGCTCCCACCCACACAGTTCACACATTTCCTCCTGTACGGCCCTGCAGTGAAGTTAATACTGGATTTGTGACATGAGAGTTATTACCAAGGCAACCGATAGAAATCAAACAGTATGTGATTCTACTACAGGCAAAAGGGAGAGTGAAAGACAAAGGCAAAAAGAATTGGGAAAAATTTCTATTAAAGACAAATCCTTCAGTAACATCAATAAAAAAAAAAGGTAGCAAATATTAGTTTGAATACATTTCTTCTTTAAGTAAATACTTTGTTTTTAAGTTTTCCCCAAAGTGACAGTCCTCCTTTAAATATGCTTTCACAACCTGAAGAACCATAGGAACAGATTTTATCACTTACCATTAAAAAAAAATACAATAAGGCAAAACAAAACAAAAAAAAGTACAATCAGAAGGACCGTTAGTTGTTTTTCAATGTTTTAATTCAAATGTCTCAACGTTCTAGCTGTTTTACCATTGAAGATTACGTTAATCTGGATGAAAAACAGGGGGTAAAAATTGTGCACTTGTGCATACAGTTCCTGCTGATCAGATTTCATTAAAAACCAAAACATGTTCCAAATGAGAAGACAGATAGCAGGATTTACTTTAAAATAATTTTGTTTGTTAACTCCTATACAGTTCTTTGAACATGTGTCTTTCAAACATGTTATGAAAGCAAACATCAATATATCCAAGTGAAGATATTGCAGGCCTTATGTATTTGTAACACTCAATACAAAATTTAAAAGGAATTTAGTTCTGTGTAAACATTACACTGAAAAAATATTGTTTTATTGAAGACATTTAAATTTGGGTTTTGTTGGGGTTTTTATAAATTATTTTTTTTTCAATTGACATGTCACTTAATACTCAGAATAATCATTTTTAATACATCTGTAACATTTTAAAAATAATTAACCAAATCATCAGGCAGATCTTCTAGTATATGGGTCCAGACTGTGGCTAATAATTTGCTAGTAGTTCTAGCAACTCATTGAGTAGTAGTAGTTCTTCAACTCATTGAGTTAAAGGTCCAGGTTTGGGGAATAATAAAAAACCCACAAAAATCCCACAACCAAACAGGTGTTCAGCACCAAAGAAATAAGCAAAAAGTAATATTTAAAGATATATGAAATGGAAAAAATAAAAAAATCAGTGTTTCAAAACAGAATGACAGCCTATAGTTAGAGTGCCCATTGCAATACCTCGCATCAGCACACTGAACCTGCTTCTTCTGCAATTTTAGAAGGTTTTTGCTTGTTCATTTATAAAAGGAAAAGATATAATGCAAATAAACATCCACCTCAATATCATTTAATGTGTCTGGGAGTCTAGGATATTTTAAGTTTGCCTGTGTTTTAGAAAGGAGTTTATTGGTTTTGTTGTATTTTTTAATAATAATTGGACAGATTATGAGAATTATCAGAAGAGATGTGTGACATAGAAGTTTTATTTAAAGAGAATCAGTCTTTTCTTCTAAACTTACATTCATCTTCTAGTGTACATCTACCAATTCCAACACCAAAAAACCCCAAATATCTTATTTCTAATGCATTTTCTATTGTTGTAACAGTTCAAGCAATTAGAAATCATGAGTGTTTCCTACTTCCCTCGAGACTCTCAATTTAATAACTCTAGGCACTAAACTATGTTCTGAAAATAATTCTAGATTTCACTTAATTTCATCCCATTGCTCCCATCATACAACATCTTGAACTACTTCCCTGATCATCTCGCTATTCAAACTTTCAAAACTTTTATATTTGAATTACCTATTCTTTGATCTCCAACACTTAGCACAAGGATGCACCTGTAAAAGCCATCTTCCAAAAGCTTTGGCTACTTAGATTGACAAAGCAAGCAGCTTCTTAAATAAGATGAACGTTATACAGCTTTAATCTAGTTAACAACTCCACCTTTTTTTTTCCTTTAAGTGGCTTACAGCTGTGATTTTCTTTTTCTATTTCAAAAGGAACGCGAAGACCAAATGCACAGAGAACTGGCATTAGCAGTGAGAAGCTTCAGCCTGAGAAACCTTTAAGTTTGGTGTACGGCATTGCCCAAATAACCCAAACCACAGGTTTTTGTTTGTTTTACACTGAATTACAAATCTATACTTTTAAACTGACTCAGATTAATTTCTGGCCATCACACAAGGTCAGCACCACAGGAGAAGAAAGAGTCACTCTCTTTTTAATGTTGTTTTTAAGTAGAAACTTAGCATAGTGTGGTTTTAGTGCTAGCAACACTGATACACAGGTGACTTGTTTTGATACAGATATACACTCTTACCTGTATTCTAAACACCTTCTCACAATCATTTCAATTGATAAATTATAGCCTTTGGAGCAAAACCATTAAACCCTTAAGCTGCTCAGGGCTTTGTAAACCAACTCCAACTAGCACACACAACAATATTTAAGAAAAAACATTTTGCTCTTTAAACAAAAGTTCTAAGGCACAGGAGTTGTCTTTAAAGCACAGCAAACAATACATAAACTTTAGCAATATCATAAAAGCCTTAAAAATGTTCAAGTTTACTGAACTGCCTTCTTGTGTCTCAAGCACAAGACACATCGATCTAGATCTTAAGTGGACAGATTTCCACATCAATCTAGTCTTGCAGCTTGCTGGCTAAGTACAAAAATCAAAATGAAGGCTAAGGTCTAACTACTCCTCATAGTTCTTGTACAGGTTTAGAGCTATTTAAGATATCAGCAGTATGACCTGCTATTTTCTCTCCCTATCCCTCTCACTGACTCTAAATATCAATGCTCACTACCACTCACCACCCTCTCATCCAGAAGGGCTAGGATTTGTGCAGGTCATGTTAATTCAAAACAAAAGCAGTCAGCAGCCTGTTTCCTTCCTGTGGAACAAAGAGCTTATTTTTTTTCTCAGACCTGTTGCAGTTTTCTTTAGGGCTAATGTTTTGTCTTGTTTGTTTGGTTTTAGCTCTACGATATAGCTACTGGCATCCTGTCATCAACACATTTATGTTTCAGCCACTTCATAGCAGATGTACTAAGGCACACTCCCCTTACCAGGCAGTACTCCCACCCCACGCCCATATTTTCTAATGACCAAGAAGGAGAAACATCAGAGCAGGATCTGGAGAAACTATGTTCAGTCTCCTCCTTGACCTGCACCAAGAGGGAGGTGAAGGCAAACAGAGAGGGCAAACGGAAAGGACCGACTCTGCCAACATGGCCATAGCCCAGCTGTTATAAAAAATGCCCATGGTTCCCACAGACAGCACTTGATGAAAGGGTGTTTTAACATTCCTGTTAACCTACTCCACCAGCACCTTAACCGCTAGCTTGTAAACTGTTTCTGCCCAACCTAAGGCCCTGTACTTCAACCAACACTTTCATCTCTGATTAAGTTTGTCCTTGATCGCAGCTCCAAAGCCACCGCTTCTCTCTTTTGGCTGTATGATAATTTTTAAATTAAATAATTTAAATTAAAATTTCCACAAAAACTGCTCAGTTCAGATCTGCCAATTTACTGGGGAAAAAAGTAAAAAAATAAAATCCATGTTTCAGGCCTTGGGAAATTTATAACATAGGCTGGTTTCTATGCAAGAAATAGGGACAAGTTGGTGACTATCAGCTGTTTGGAGCTTTTTAAGAAAATATTTTAGTTTTAATACACTCCTTATTTTAAAAGAACCAAGTTCAGCTGTAATAATAGCACACTGCCTATGGAAAAATGGTTGCTGAATGTGCAAACCTTTCAAGGTATCAGAGTTGGGGTTTCATTTTCCTCCAAGTACTATGAAACCGATACAGGCAGCTTCCATAATCTCTCACTTAGAATGTTTTATACTGAGTAATAGGAAATTATTTTATTTATTAACTACAATTTGTTCCTTTCAAGAGCTGTTATTTCTGTACAGCACATACAACAAACATTTACAAACATTTGGTGTAACAGGAGTCAACTTTCCTAGTGTGCTTGACTAGACTAGACTTCTATTTAGTTGTTTTTCAAAAAGTATTTGCAGTCTATCTAAAAAACATTCGTATGCTAAGTTCACAGATGCATCTCTTTCCTCTACTGAAGTTTTTTATATTATGAGTTTGTATGCAGTACTATATAAAGCATCTTGCAATATGAAGAAAGAATAACATGGTAAAATGAAGGGTCACTTCTCCAAAGTTGTTGGAAGGATCTGTTAAAACCTAATAAAATATCTAATGGATTATTATCTGAAAAGCAACATAGAGGGTTTTTTTGTTTTATTAAACATCTTCTACAGCCTAAGGGGGAAATGCACAATTTAACAGACAGATATAAACTGGCAGTTTACTCACAAAAAAAATATTGAAGGATGAAAACCTAAGCAGGTAGGAGCCTTAATGTTATGGAGTCTCTACAGAAAATTAGACTTGTCAATTAACAAGATTTCTCAATTATCTTGACAACATTGCAAAGTTTTTATCTGAAAAAACATTAATTATCCCTCCTTCAGGCAGACTTAAAGCACAGTTGGGTCTGAAAATATTCAAAAACAACAGAGGCAACAAGTTACTGCCCATGCAAAATTAAAGGCTAAATGGTAGTTTGCTTGGTAATTACTGTGACCCAATTTAAATCTAAGTGGAGACTACAATAAAAGATATATTGTTCTTCAGTAACTGCTGAGCAACTTGGATGACATTTTCACATTGTGTAAGTTTTGGGGTTTGTTTTGTTTGGGTTTTTTTTGTTTGTTTTTAAATAAAGTATGTCACTTTCTAGACTTTGTTTTAAAATGCACAGCCATAGAACACAATAGAGATGCATACAACCATAAAAATTAATGCTTGAATACAAACCACAAGAAAAATGTGAGCTACCATTACTTTTTGCCAGTAGAACTTTTGTTTACAGATCTCAGCAACTATTTTCCAATATCTAAATCGACAGTCTCATTTCAATGAGTAACTTACTCATTATAAATCTGTCATAATTTGTAAATTCATTAATTTAAAATCTCTCTATGGCTGCTGATGCTGAAAGAGTAGAGAAGGTTGCTACTACTTGTGCTGTAATTCACAAAACAAGGTATTTATTCAATGATCTTCAACAAAAAAATGAAAGGGTTATCTGCAGTCACTGTCTTACACTACCTATTCAGTATTTCATTTCAAAGAGGTTTAAAAACTGGAATTTAAAGGCAAATTTCTCAGTCATTAAGTCACACATCCCTGTTGAGTAGTAGTGCAATGTTGCTACGAGCCCTGCTTGCTCCTAAGGCCACAGAGAGGTGCTCGCTGCCTCATGCTCACTTCAGCGAGCAAAGGTTTACAGCTCCTCAGGAGTTCCAGCTCTGCAATTGCTGCACAATAGACCCAGCGATTAAACTTGTCAGGAAATGTGGTTTGCTTCCATTAAACTCCTCTCTAGCCTCTATTAAGCTTCAGAAGTATCCTGGCTTCTTTCCAGCCACACTCCTGTTCTCTTTCATTCTCTCATTTACATTCAGTACGATATTCGTTCACTTTTCATGTTGTTTTTAAAATTCTTATCTTCAAACCTTCAATTTCCACTTGTTATATAACCCTTTTATTTTTTCCTTCTTTCTTTTATCCAGTTTTATTTCCTCTCTCATTACTCTGAGCTTTTTTCCTTCTCCATATAGTGTTTTCTTTCACTCCCTATTTCTTGCCAGCTGAGAAAAGATGCTTCTTTATAATCTCTTTTTTGTTGTTCTTTTGTTTGCTTGCACAGATATAAAAAGCAAGGCTATTAGAGCTCAAAAGCATCTGTGGACCAAATCCAAATGCCAATACAATTTACATGTGCATTCACTTAACTCTTAGGACATGCAAGAATATCTTAACAATTAAAAAACATTTTGTTAACTAGGAATAAGAGATCACATACACCAACAAAAATACAAGCTTAACAAAAGTGCTCAAGGTCATAAGCTCTCCCTGTTGACACACTAGACCACTTCTCTGTTGCAAAAAGCTTTTCTAACACAATGTGAAAAGATAATGGCAAATTACTAAATTAGCATCACATCAAGCTTAGTGTTTCAACTGCAGAACAAAATATTTTCTTTGGCTTTCATCAAGCCCACTTAAAGTTTCATGAGAATAAGAATAATCAAGATGATACAGCTGTCTGTCAAATCTTATCTCAGATTTCCAGTCTTTGAGGGCACAGGCAGCCTGTGTGAACATGTATCAGCTCAATCAAAACTAGCAAGCCCCCAAAAGAGCAGCAGAAATTCCAGCACAGGCTACAATACCTACATGCAGTCTGACAAGACAATACTGAACTCCCTCCAATTATGGTTAAATTACTGCTTAGTACTGAATATAACTCTGGATTTTTTCCGAAAGCTTTCTTCCCCGTGGTGGTTTTTTTTTTGACTGCAATGAAGCTGCACAGTGTCAGGATGTTTTCAGAAGTCTCAATTCTGCAGGAACATCAGCATATAGCTAAAATATCCATACACTCGATTTTTTTCATCAAACAATTTGAAGTAGCCAAACCTTGAAGCTTCCTCTTCCTCCCACCCCTGACAAAAACTAATTTCTTCCTTTTTCTAATATTATTTTATTTTTTTAAAGAAGAAACAGATGAGAAAAAACAGCTCAAAGTTTTACCTTAAAATGGTGGTCCTCCTCCTCCATATTTTAACTACAGGCCACTGTGGGCTTGAAAATATCTGTACTCCACTGTTTTAGGAGAATTCTGCGATATGTTACTCTTAAAAAGCTAATTTGTAGTAAGTGCTATCCTGGAATATAACTTCCTTTGTAGGGCCTTTTCAGTCTCCTGTCAGGCAGGTTTGTGACTCCATGCTTGAAATAGTGAGCCTCCATTTTCAAGATGAGAAAATACCATAGTAATAAGAAACTGAAAAGTTAAACCATTTCAGACCTCTCGCACCAGTGTGGGAGATGCTTGCCTAAAATTGTATGACTTCATCTTTTACAGGACAATTAAGCTGGTAAAAGCCATAACAAAAAAGAAGTATTTTTTTCTACTTCAGGCACTCTCTCCAACAGCAGTGGTACACTTGTTAGAAAAAAAAGGAATTAAAGCTATAGGTCACTGAGCTTTAGTCTTTTATCAACTAAATTTATCATGATAGAACTTGTTCCTGTGACAGTCACAATCTCCTTAGCCTAATTTTACATTTTGTTTCTCTTTCAGATCCACCTCCTCAATGCAGAGGCATGCTCCACATGCCATTCTCACCAGCTCAGTAACATCCTGTTCGTGACGAGTTTCTGGTTCCTCACGGCTGGATGTTACGCACATACATCGCTGATCCAAATACAACATGAAACTATTGCCTTGCAAAAACTAGCTGGGTTTACTGCACAATGGGATGGACAGAGCACAGTCCTCAACAATTCTTACAAAAGTTCTTCTAGATTTCCTCTGCCCATCCTCAAGTTGGCTTCATCACTGAAACCAAATTTTTAACTAGAAAATATGTTAATAGATTCATGAACTCATAAGCATGGAAGCTTTAGATTTTTGTTGTCTCCACGTGTTTCTTGTAGGTATTTTTCTCATTGTTAGGATCTCTTCTACTATTGGGTACACTCAGTGATTATTTTTTAGACCCCTGCAATATTCCTCTATATAATTTCCTACCTCTAACACAAATACTTTTTGATTCAAACTTCTGTTTTCTTAAATGGAAGAGTTACTCAGTAAAGCATATACAAATTGAGGAAGTATCAAATAATTCTACAACTGTTTTCTTCCTTATATTTTAATTACACTTTCCAGCTTTGAGATTTTATTACGTTTTGGGGTATTTTTTAACGAGTTTTTCACACATACACAAATTCACCCCTATGGCTCACTTTCTTACACTAAAATATGAGATTTAACAAATACCAAAAGAAGTGGAAAGCCTCAAGCCAGAAGATTAGAACAAGTCAGGGCCCATCATGGGAGCTGCCATGTTAAGTTAACTGGTCGGTGTAGAAGAGTCTTGCAGAAATATGTAAGGAGAAAGGGGGCAACCAGAGGCTGAGTTCTCTGCCAGGAAAAGCCAGGTAACAGCAAGTGAGGTCATCAGCCTCTTTCCCTGCAGCCTAGAAAGATGGATATCAAGAGAAGAGGTTTCACAGCAGCACCAAAGTTATAGTGAACACCAACCATCAAAGCACTTTTTGTGACTGTTTTTGGTAAACGAGTTTGCAAAACCACTGAAAGAAAAGTGCACACAATCCTACAACCTTCAAGTATAACCAATGCCTTATTTCCTCCTGCAACAGAACAGCAATCCCAGAATGACACAACCAAATATAATGAGAAGGGAAATAGCGCTCAGAGAGTTAACAGAATCTGACAATTCCTTAAGGTACCATTTAACCACTGCATTAAAAAACAACCAGAAATTTCTATGTAAGTAAACCATCAATAGACAGCTGCTTACTTGTATTTGAAAAAAAGTCCTTTCACAGGAGAATGTTTGTCTTTCATACCTGGATAACTAAAAACTTAGTTATACTGGATTATTAAAAAAATACTGTACACTGCAGATAGTTTACAAGCCAGTCCTTTAACAACAGTGCCTTCATGTGTTATTATATTCTTATTTTAAAGCTAAGATACAACTACATTTTATAGTTGTAATTCTGTCCTCCTACACATCCACAAGCAAATTAGGTCAATTCTAAACTATTTCTAAAACCTCCTACATAGAAAGGCCTTTGAGATTGTAAAACTCGTTAAGTTTAAAATAAACAAAGTCAACCTAGCAGTGTCACAAACCTTGTGAACTGCCAATTTTTTGTTCTAGAGTAATAAGGCATCCTAAAGTAGTAAGAACCAAAATGCGAGAATGACCGTCCTTGGCCAGAGGTTGTACCCACATATTTAATAACATTTTAATAATGTTTATTACATGTTTCCCTAATTAACTTCTAAACTTACTTCTACATTTGGCACCTGTAACATCCTGTGGCAATGGGTTCCACCATGCAATTATGTGTCACATGAAAAAAATGTTTATTTTAAACCTACTGGTAAGAGCTAGGAGTCATCAAAACTGTGTTATAAGAAATGATGAATAATCACACTCTTCCCATCTTCTCCATATCATTAGTAGCTTTATATGCCTCTTGCGTTTCTTCTGAACTAATTTCTTTTCCAAGCTGCAGAGTCCTAACCATGCTGTTCAAATTCAGGTATGTCTTTCCCCATATATAACCTGGTTTATCATTACTAAAGGTATGGATATCTGCAACTGTTTGTACTATTCTAGTCATGGATGGAATTATATTCCAGTTATGGATGCCATCATAATGTTTGTATATAACTATAATACAACTTCAAGACCTGTTTTTTGAGTTGTGACAATTTTGACAGCCACGCATGCTCGTTAGCCAGTTCCCTCCTGCAAGCATTATTGTGTAATATTGTATAGTTAATGCACTTGCTGTTTTATTAATTTGTTATCTTGTATTATCTTCCCACCATTGTTCACGTTCACAGACTTTAGAGGTCTTAATATTGTAAATGGTGTATAAGTACAAGCTGTTATTTTACTGTTTAGACCCTTTTACAGACTTACTAAAGCAGCAAAGATCTCCACACAGATCCCCATAGGAGTCTACTCTTGGCTTGTGATAACTATAATCTTTTATTCTTATTTTCTTTTTTCCTACCTTACAAAGTTATTAACCTGAGAAGGCTTCTCTTACCTTTGTGACTATCAAGGTTCTTCAAGAAACTTTGGCAGCAGCTGTCATGGCTTAGGATGGTTAAGTCATATGGGATATATAGTTCCAACATGACCACAAACTCACATCCAACCAATTTGCAAGCTATAATCTATCCACAACAATCATTTTGGCTCTTCTTTACTGTTTTATAGTCTCCATGCACATGTTGATTTTTCAAATTTATAAACACACATCTTCTCATTTGATTCTATAACAGTTTTAATTGATTTTGATAAGGACAGAAGTAAAACTTTCTGGGCAGTAGCTTCACACAATTACACTACATTTTCCAATTCAGCTATTAAATATTTGAATTACTCCAGGCCTGTTGGGTGTACCCTGATAAGTCCAAGCAATTCATTATTATTCATTTTAATCAGCTTGTTCTAAAAGTTACTCCCATAACACTGGAATTTGAAACAGACCATCTGAGACATCTCAAGTGCATCTACAGTGCAGGAACCTTTATATACCCTCCATAATTAACACGGATGCAAAAAGAGTCTTCATTAGATTTGCTGCTAAAGTTTTATCTTCTGCTAGTGTTCCCACAACGTCTTGATACTTACTTGGCCTGTAGACTATTAGCTCTCTTGCTTCTGACATGCCTGAAGAATTTCTACAAGCTCCTTTTGTGCCTGTCTTCTGGTTTTCACACATAACTCATCAGTTAAGCATTCTCCCATTTCCCACACTTGGTTACAATTTCTACTTCATAAAGCCTCTGTTTACCTGTTACAGATTTCCCTCCTTTGCAGTTTGAGTTTGGGTTCCCTCCCCCTCTTGTGATAGATGGCAGATATCTACTCTAACATTTAACATGGTAGTCCTTGATACCACTACAAGTTTTATCCTTCTGTCTGTCCCTTTTAACTGTTTCATAACAAGTTTGCTCCTTTGCATGTA
Organism: Aegotheles bennettii; assembly: GCA_013398125.1. Classification (NCBI taxonomy): domain Eukaryota; kingdom Metazoa; phylum Chordata; class Aves; order Caprimulgiformes; family Aegothelidae; genus Aegotheles; species Aegotheles bennettii. The sequence goes on along the minus strand of VZRW01001043.1, from coordinate 35,116 downwards.
GTTCTCTCTGTAAGATGTTACTGCAATGTATTTTGCACTTGGTCCTAAAACAGTATGGAAATAGTATTCATTATGGTTACTCTTGCAGGGTAGCTCAAGAGTACTTTAATCTTAAAGTAGGTCTTGTACACTGCACATTTGCCAAGAGCTACTCCTCCTGTGAGCTGACAGCTTATCAGAACACCCAATATATAGTTCTTCACTTCTGCATTTACTGAGTCTTCGTACACGTAGCAGAACCATGTAATGACAGGAAATGCTTCTTCCCTCATCATCTTACCTCACTTCACAGTAATTTTCCATCTCATTTACATGGCCAACAGTCTAACCCGTGCAGTATTTAGATCTATTGTACACAAGTTCAAACTATAAGTGGACTTTCTTATCTAGACATACATAGCTTTGACTGTAAACCCTAACATATAATAATGCATCTCCCAGAGTACAGTTTGCATTGTCACCTCTATAAAAACGTTTGTCCTTATACTAACACCCTCTTGTACCAATTTTCTGAGATACCAAATATGTCAATATCTGGATTTCATACCAGCATTCTAGCTCTCACACTCAATTTTTCACATTTCAGATTTTGTCCAGAAGCCCATCTACAACTGTTACTGGTCTAATTGTCTTTTTCTTATATTTTATAAAGAGAAGCAAGCAGTAAATACATACATGACGGTGTTAATCCCTGACAGTTGTTGAAACATCTGCAGGCCACAACCCACAATTAAGGCTCTTCGAGTTGGAGGGTATGTTAGCATTCTGCAGATCACAGGTCCAGCTTAAAAAAAAAAAACACAACAACAAAAGAATACGTAACAGTTCTTAAGTAATTGCTATCAAAACAATGTTCCCAGGCACAACAGGCTTTACACCTTAGTTTCAAACAAACTTGGATTATTTCAATTATTTTTGAACAACATGATCATATCAGTTCTGCTTTTCTGCACTGTACTAAAAGAAGATTTTTCAAGAAGCCCAGGCAAAAAATTGAAACAATTTTTGTACACAGCATATACCACGGGTAGCAAATGTACCTTCCTGTACCACGCTAACAGATTGCACATCTGCTGCAACTGAATGTACTCAAAGTTACCATAAAATATCATTGTGTTTCCTTTCTAAAAGCTCCCACTGTTATTGAGACGTTATTTCAGAAATGCCATTATTCACTGCTCAGATCTGGATCTTGCAGATAAAGTGTTCTCCCTTGTTCCCCAAAGACCCAATTTCCACAGATCGGCTGCAAGCGTGGGTAGTTTGAAGGTATGGGATAGACCTGTTCTGCACAGCTGTAAGGCCAGCAGAGGGAGCATAAATTAATTATTTTTTCCATACCTTTGGTAGTAATGGTATGAGGCTGCATTCAAAAGGCAGAAAACAGTTTCTCAGTAAAGACAAAAAATAAACAAAATTTCTGGCAAAAAGAGAAAGTTTTCTTTTCTGTTAATTTATATTTTCAAAGTATCCTATAAAAAAAATTAATACAGAAAGCTATATGATATAAGGCAAAAAATTAAAATACTTGCCTCCCTATTAACTTGAATTTCTTTTTGCTCAGAGTGTTGCTCAGGGCAGAACACAGCCTGGCAAAAAATTCTGTTTTATACATTTTATCACAACTGGTATACTCAGAACATGTAATATAGATCACAGCATGTTTAAGTCAAAATAGTTGCCATCAAAAAAAAAAAAAAAGCAAAGGAGGTGAAGAGGATCTACATTTTTACATTTTCAAAGTCTTTCCTGAACATCTAGAAAATATTAAAGGTAACGATTCAGTATAAAAACCTATATGGGTCTGTTAGAGAAGAACAGTTTACACACAGAGTTTCAACTTGAGAAAGCTGAAAGTTTATGAACAGTTTCGGTAGTGGAACTCAAGAAGGGAGTTTAGGTAACATTTTCTTCATTGAAAAATAATCAGACCTGCCTAATAAAAACTTATTTTCATTAAAAATTATGGTGTTTCTAATCTGTATCTCATTTATAACATCATTTAACTTTGCTTCTTTATTATTAATTGCAGAATGCAGTCTGACAGATTTCCCAGCTGGTTTCCAAGTAACATTAACACTCAGACAGTCCACAGTCTTACCTGTACTACCACAGCCACATCACTACCTTCAAAACGTCTCTATTTGAGTAAAATCAACTGACAAATAGAGCCAGTCTATATATCTGGTGAGATATTCTTAAGCAAGGCACACGATATCACTGAGCAGACCCATATCAAAGGGTTCGGTAGTCAAAGTGGCATTTCCTTGGTGGAAAGACAACAAAACCAGCACTCACTATTAGCTAGGAGCAATCCAGAGCTCAGACATGTACTTGGATTTCTCCTCAACTCCAGGCTTCACAAATTAAAAAGATTTACTAACAAATGCAACTGTGAACCTTAATTCACAAACAACAGCCCTCAGGTTTTCATACTTGTCATCACACCTGAGCATGGAGGCTTTGAGCTTGAAAACCCAAAACTGGAAACTGATTCTGCAGCATCTGTTGTGAACCCAGGCTGCTGAATGCCCATGACATATCTTCTGTTCTTCATAAACTTCGTACAAAGTCCTTAATGGAGTTCAAGATCCATCTTCGAAGGACCTTGCAGCCAACCCTAAATCTTGAAGTCTACCATCAATGACTACGCTCATGAAACAAGCTGGAAAACTCTACAGCAGGGGCTGTTAGGAAAGGAAGTAGAAATGTCCTGAGGAACCAATGTAAAGTTTTTAACAATTCCTGAGCCACTCAGCTATTTGATGAAAGTTATATAAAACTCTATTCACAAAACCGCATTGTACAAAACAATTGGAAAGAAGGCATTAAAATAAATAGCTAAAAATTAAAGCAGCTGCTCCCAGACAATGGCTTGCAACTCAGAGGGAGTCTGAACTCTCAACAAAACTTCATCACACAAATCAGTCTGTATGCCTGAAGTGGGGCCCTGCAGAAAGTTTAAGACCATGTAATGAAACCTAGACCTTTACTTTAGAACTTCAGATTTAGATCATCCAGTCAGCTAAATTCATAAGTACTTGTAATTTTTCAGACTTCTGCCTAATTGTATCAGAAAAATGATGCTAAAAATCATCATCCTGGTTCGAGTCAGAGATTTAAAAGTTTCACTCCAAATCTGTATCATGGCAACCGCACATATCAATAGGCATACACAAAATTAAAGGATTTTCTTTCATAAAATTCACCGCCTTCAGGTTTACAAACCAATAAATGAAATTAAAGAAATAAAATAAATCATTAATCTCTATATTAAAAGAGCTTTACAAACTCCACTAAAAACCAGAAGGACTTTGACTGCAAAGTAGCTGGTGAAAGTTTTTATTAAAATTATCTAGCCCTAAAACTAACAATACTATTTTTACATTTTCCTATCTTCAGCTCTGCCATCCATCTTCTGTTGTGTTCATACATTGCAGCCTTAAAACTAAACATGGTTGTTAACAACAGAGAATGGGCTTAAACTTAAAAATTAAAAAAAACACAAGTTTTTGGAATTAAATACATTTTTCTCCTGAAAATGAGTCTTCTGGAGACTAAAACTGTACTTCAGGAGTTTCCAATAAACATTAAATCTGCTGTTATTTATTACAATAGATTAAAATAGCTCAAAACAATAAAATAAATCTTTAAAAAGCAGAACAAGTTGATTGCTCACAGAACTACATGGAAGCAGATGATGCAAAAGATAAATCACCAAAAAAATTAAACGTTTGGCAATTTTTACAATGCAAAAAAGAGACTTGTCTCCAAAAGTCAGTATTTTTTGTTCATGATACTTCTGCCTTAACTGCTGTTGTTTTCTCTTCAGCTAGGAGATTTAGAAACATTCCTGCATTTGAACCACTTCATTTGAACTTCAGAAACCAATTAGATGTTTTCCTTCTTCTAATCTATGAATAAAAATGAAGTCAAAAGAATGAGACCTCTTAATGTCATGATTAATTTAATGAGACTAGATTTGGTTGAACTTTTTGGGCTGTGGTTTCAGATAATTACTTTACCTGAAGTAAATTTCCTTCATGCATATGTTTATAAGGGTTCAAAATATCCTACAGTAAAGGGCAGCTGAAGCTTGCTCTAGTGAGAGTGCAAAATGGCAGCAACAGATACAGAGCAATGGAAAAATAAAGATACTAATGTTGTAGAAGGTGACATAAAGTGGTGATGCATAAAGTGGATTGCTGTGGTCTAACTGGCTTTTTCTTAGCCTTCTCTAATCTGTCTACCTAACTACACATTCATCCTTATAAGCAAAAGGCAAAAATAGAATTTCAAGTTTGGCTTTGCATCCAGAAAAACCTTATTAACTTACAGTGAGCTAAACAAGGGGGAAGAAGCTGTTCCTGTCAAATCATTACTTCTGGAAAGTGAGCGATGCTCTCCAAATGTTACTTTTTACAAGCGGTTATCCAAAACCTTTAATGCCAGCTTCCTTTATTTTATCTGCTGTTCTTGTTCCTAGGCATAATGCACAAGTTAGGTTTAGAAATTGTGAATCACCTGCTAAAGCATTTTGATTTTCCTCTATAGGTAAAATGGATTGTACAGCAATCATAGAAGTTTGGGTGTGATCCATAGCCAATTAAAAGATATAGGGACATTTCAAAAACAACGAAACAAACCCCACTTCTACAATGAGTTTAAATAATGAAAGCTGAAAAGCAGAAGAATGGGTATTAATGATAGTTCAGCATCCCCTTCTGAAAATGTACTGTATCTACTTCCAGGGTAATAAAAATATTGTAAATAGACATAAAGCCCACCTAAAAATCCCCCAGAAAATGCAGGTAGACATCTGGTGCTTGGAAACCTTGTGATCCTCCATACCTCAAATTATTAGTACAATACTTGGGAAAATTTCACAGCCAGGAAACTATGGTTAGAAACTGGGCTCTGCCAAAGTAATTTGCAGGTTCAAACACTCTTTTGCCAGCTAATCTAGTGACAGCTTGTATCAACAGCTTAAAACTCTGTAGGGCTTCTGCCAGCATTTTGTACTCTTGCTGTAGAGGAGTGTTTCCAAAAAGGCAGGCTTAGCCAAGCAGCAAGACAGTCAGCCACTCATCAGTTTAGCATCAATTAAGCTCAACCTTCAGCTTAGTTTCTCAGACCCATTCTTGTTCTAGTGCCAGCCAATACCCTCTCTTCAATCCAGATAAATCTTTAAAGAACTGTTTTACAGTTAGAAATGGGACAAGAAAAAGAAACTATGGGGTGGTCATCTGGATAACAGAAGACAGACATGGGAACCATTTCTGGTTTGCCTTTCCTCACAAAATGACAGCTTCCAGACCAGCTCTTTCTACATCTGCAGAACATTCCTCCACCTAAGACTCCTCCTCTAAAGCACTTAGAGCCAGCTATTAATTTCTGCATTTGAATGATACTCAAAAGCAAAGACCCTTTCTAACTCCTATTACATGATTATTTTCTAGAAGTATCAACTTCATTAATTTTTTCTTCAAAATTTACCAAATCACAAGATAGAAGCAGCTTTAAGATCAAAACCACATTATTTTTCTTGAGAAGACACAAAACAATTTTACCAAAGTACCAAGCTCTTCCCTACTGCCTCACAATGTTTCCAGTAACATTGGAAGAACCACTATCAGCACTACAGGCAACTTCCTACCACATCTAGTTCTCTTAATTCTTTGAGAAAGCTTTCCTGAGTCTTTTTTTCCTTCATTTTTTTTGTTTGTTTTATGGCATAGCCCCCCATCAGCCAAGAATGAGAAAAGACTGCCAGCTTGCCTAATAACTGAATCTTAGTATTTTTCAGTTTTCCACAGCAAATACATACAATGGTATATCAAGACAGCCTGCTCTAAAGGCAAATAAAAGCTAATTAGACATAACCATTTTGCTTCTAGAGAGTCAAGTAGTGCAAAGAGTTCTTCCATGCCTAGTTGAACTGAAGAGGGTTTTTGTTTGCTCAGGAAACCAAGATTTCAAATAAATTGTCCCTCCAAATGATCCTTTTAATCCACACACTGAGAACAGAAACACTAAGAATAAAGATTTTGTTTTGTTTTGACAGCAAGCTGGGTTGGTCTTTTGGGAATCCTGAAAACAAAGCAATTTTCTTTTATCCGTAAAAAGGAAAAAAATCTTTCCCTTGATACCACATTTTTTTGATATAAAGCTTTGGTGACAGAAAATCCATATGACTGAGTACATGCACAAAGGCAGCAGCAGTTAAGAACAGCTTTGAGTAGGGCAAGAAGCAGTGGCAAGTAGGGAAGCAAAAAACGGAGTGCATTTTGGCTCTGTAGAATGGTTTGGGTTGGAAGGGATCGTTCACTGTATGATGTGTTCTTTATAGAAAACAGAAACTACTGTAATGAACACCTTTAATACTGGAGAAACTGCAACAAAATAGATAACAGAGAAGACTGGTCATTTACGTGATGCCAGCAGGAGCTGAGAGAAGCAGCCACAATGACCAAGAAGAGTCTGAGTGGGTGGAGGAGGGACCCCAGTGCGGTACTGTCAGACCTGAGGAGTTGCGAAATGATGAAGCAGGACACCTACCTGTTTGACAGGAAAACTGGGGTAGGGACAGAGAAAAGCAAGGATCACATTGTGCTTTCCTTCCAGCTGCAGCAAGCACCTTACAAACAGAGTAACAGGAATTAAGGTGGACTTGTGCATACCTGCAGCCCGCGATGTCATTTCACCAAACCAATGTTTCTTTTCACGGTCTGCTCTAGAACTGCTTTACATAGGAAACAGTAATGTGACCTCACGTACAGCTGGAGAAAGCAGATGAAGAAAGGTAAGATGGTGGAGCTAACATTACACAGGCACAACCAAAATAAGCCAAGTGTTGTAACAGCCCGACAAGCTTCCCACTCCACCGTTTCATCAAGCAATGCAGTGCAGTGCAGAGCATTTAGCAATCTGAAATCACAAAGCTTTTTTTCTTTCATTTTAAGTTAAGGAAAGACACTTCAAAGAAAATTGCAGTTAGGGGAGTTTCAAGAGTGCTTTTGTTTGTGTTGGTGGTGGTGTTGCTGTTGTTTTTCAATTAAAAAATCATCTAAAAAGCTGGTGACCCGAGCTCCCTCCAACCCAGTCAGTAACTTATTCTCAAGCTGATCTTCCCAGCTGTTACCGTATTAACCCCCATACAGATATTCTATTTTATTTCCTGGGCAACGCAGTTGCCTTCAGTTTCTTATCCATTTTTTTCCTGCCAAAAAATTTACTTTAGTGCTTTTTTCCCCCCCTCTTTATCCCTGTTTCCAAATGAAATATCCTTGTTCCTGCCCTAAGCCAGTGTTTTAACAATGAAAACAGATTTCTACTCCTTGCTCTCCAAAAGAATGAGACATAGGGAGACATTCCCAGGAGGGAAGGTGAAAAAAGGGAAATTTAATAGATTAGAGAAAGGAGTCTGGAGGTCAAAGAAAGTGTCAATGGGAACTTTTGGATATCTGTAGTTGCATGTTCACTTTTTCTTTTTTTCTTTTTTTTTTAAATATTAATAGAACATTTAGTTTAATCTCCTTAAAAAAAAAAGTTTAAAAAACCTTATTTATCTAGGGAGTCTTAGAAACTCCCTACTTTTAAAAATTCAGATGCCATTAGCATAAGAGCTTCATTAAAGATAAAAGTAAAGAAAAAAGTTAAATTAGAAATGAGGTCCATATTTAAAGAGATTTTAAAAACCTATTTTGAAATCAGTATCATTTTAACACAGCTCAGTTGGGTTCCAAAACTACTAGAGAGAAGAAAAATGAAAAAGTCTAGATTAAAGTCGAGGTACTTTAAGTTTGGCTTCCCAACAAGACAGCATCATCAACAGAAGCATAGATGACAGACAGCACAGCAGACCAGTTTGAAGCCAAACATAAGTCTTAGGAAAGTGCTTCAACATTTTACTTTTTTTTAAGCTGAAGTATTTAAACTTGGGCACAAAGCTGAGTCCCACTGAAGACAAAGGGACAGACACACACCTAAACATGTCACTGCACTGCAGCCTACGATAGTACCTTCTCTAAAAGTACTAGCTAGTTTACTACATTTTAGTATTAACCCTCTTCCCTCAGAAACACAAAAGGCTCCAAGACAACCATTACCACTCAACACCATAGCTTTCAGCAGAGAAGGCTGAGGGCATCCTGGGAGGAGGAGCAGGAGCATTGCCAGCAGGTCGGGAAGCAGTTCTTCCCCTCTCCCCAGCACTTGTGAGACCCACAGCTCGAGCAGCACAACACATTACTGCATGAGTCCAGAGGAGAACGACCAAGGTGGACACAGCTGGAGCACATGACATATGAGGAGATGCTGAAACAACTGGGAATGTTCAGCTTTAAAAGAGAAGGTAAAGGGGAAAGCCTCTGCTGTCTACAGCTGCGGAGTGCCAAAGAGAAGATGAACCCAGGCTCCTCAGAGGTGTGCAGGGGCAGGACAAAAGGCAGCAAACAAACTGGAATGCAGAAAACTTCGACCAGATGTGAACTCTGTTTATTTTGTACCATGGAAGTGGTCAAACACAGAAAGAGACATGCAGACAAGTCATGGTCAAAGCTTCATTGAAAAAGCTCCTAAGCATCCTGATCTGACTTGTCCTGCTTTGATTAGGGATTGGATTAGACAACCTTCAGAGGTCATCCACGTGATTCTTACATGAAACCTACATCATTCAAAGATTTGTGCTCCTACTGGTTTTTACAACCAGATAAAAAAGTAAGTTTGGCACTTCACAGTAGTCACAAAAAAAAAAAAAGATCCATAACACCGACAGCAGATCCATCCCTCTTTGCCATTTCAGTTCTAGGCTTCATTAATCAAGAACCTGTCAATCACACTAGACTCACAGTTTTTACCCTAAATTTATAACATCTGCAGAGAACACAAATCAATATTGAAATCCGCAAGTGTAAAATACTCAATTGACAACTCCCATGACTGGTATGAAATACAACATCACAATAATGAAGACCTTATTGAAGCCTTTCAATATATAAAGGGAGCTTATAATATAGATGGGGAGAGATGTAGTGACAGGACAAGAGGTAGTGGTTTCAAACTAAAAGAGAGTAGATTAGATTGGATATTAGGAAGAAATTCTTTCCTGTAAGGGTGGTGAGACACTGGCACAGGTTGCCCAGAGAAGCTGTGGCTGCCCCCTCCCCAGCAGTGTTCAAGGCCAGGTTGGATGGGGCTTTGAGCAACCTGGTCTGGTGGGAGGTGTCCCTGCCCATGGCAGGGAGCTTGGAACTAGATGATCTTTAAGGTCCCTTCCAATCCAAACCATGGTGTGAGTCTGTGATTGTTAGGAGCCGTACAGAGTTCTGGTCCCCTTTGCATTCACCCCCTTATCTCAAAAAAGGAGTATGGTAGAAATGGGGAAAGACTCAGTAAAAGGAGAAAAAATGAACAATCAAATTAAGAGAACAGTTGCAACATAGAGCAGTGGTAATATTATTTTACTAGGCCCCTGGGTACTAAAATGCATATACAATTTTACCATACTAGTGTACTTGTGTCTGGATTCACAAGTTAATATTAACAGTCTGTTTAGTATGATTCTGCCTTTGTTAGTATAATAAGCCTCTGCTTTAGCTACAGGTGAAAGAAATACATCAAGTACACCGTTGTTCAAGCTGGAGGAAGGCAGCTGGATTACGAGTTGGGAACACAACAAAAATTTCCTAGAATCAAAAGTGGCACAATGAAGGTGAGTAGAGAACATGGTTGTTCTAAGACAGAAAAAAGGCTGTGTAAAGCGAAAGATGCTAAATCAAAAGCATAGTCATGATCCACCATGCACTGGCCACTATCAAGACAGAATGGCAGTGAGACAGACTTTGTCTGACACAGCATGGCCATTTTTACCAAAGTGTGAAAAATCCACAGTGTAGTGGACGTATGGTTCTTGTCTGTGATCCAGAAGACAGGGAGAACAGGCCAAGTTTTTCCCACTGCAGATCATATCTCACTGGAGCAATGATTCCAAATCCACCACCTCGTTAAGTATTATCACTGACTGAACTAGTAATAATTTACAATTTAAAAATACAGAGAAGAGATGATAATCTCTCTGGCTATGATGCTATGAAGCATTTTATCATGAGAACTGAATATTATGAAAAACTGATGTCCATATCAATTTTTACATCTTCCAATTTCTGTAGGATTCACATACAGTTCATGTGAATTTTTATGTTCCAGTCACTGTGGAGTTTGAGATATAAGAATACTTCACAATAAAGTATGATTCCTCACAATTTTGCATCAGATATAATCATTAGCATCAATGCAAAAACAACATGTAAGTAGTTTCTTTCTATTTGCACAGAGAAAGCCTATGGAGAATCATAACCTCTTTTAATTTATTTTATAATGCTGTCAGCGGTAGCAACAAAACTCCTCCAGAAAGTTGTACAGACTGTTTTTAATGTATCTCCACTATGCAGTAAAGTCTTGTTGTTTTCCAGGAATTAAAGGAAGGCTGCCTCTACATAAACTTGAGTTTCCCAAGAGTAATTCTTGCTAGCGTCAGCGAGACTGATGGGAAGTAGCAGGATCTATGTACAATTGTTTGTATAACTGAAATATTTTTTGCCTGTAGATTAATAGGAGAACATACTGTGGGTCTTGATTTCATCAAATCTTCTTTTAAAAGTAATTTCAAAACTTGACACACAGATGTCCTGTAGCACCAGTTGTGACTAAGTCAGCTCCTAGATAAAATGGAATTTTAAAAAGATATACGATAATGTTGCACAAAACAGCAGGCAAAAGACATCTTGCCGCATCCTGATGCTGGTTTTAGGGAAAATATAATTAATATTCCATAACGGACAGTTCAGGGGCTCTCATGTACTATGGAACACATCTAATCTGCAAGCTCCTTGCCTTACACCAAGTGGAAATCCTTCTGATCGTTTCCAGCACAATGAAGACAGAATGAGATTGCCTAAATGCCATATTTATTAGCAGGTTTTCTTATATATAGGACATTTTATAAGGCAATTCTTTTAAAAGCTGTTGAAAATCCAGTACAGCCTAAGATAATGCTTGATCTCTTTTCCCTGAGTTAAGTATGCTTTTTTCCTTAAAAAAACAAACAAAACAAAAAAAACAAACAAAACAGACTCACACTTGTTTAATTGCTCCTATTAATGCCTGGTTGCAGTACAAGATAGAAGCATGCAGGCCTTTTCATTGCTTCTGTGCAACCTCACAGATCTAGCAGATAGAAAGGAAGATCATAAACATTTTATTAAATTATTTAGAGCCCTGAAGCCCATTTTTTTAAAAGATACAGAAATTCTGAGATATTACCTCATGAATTTCAGTAAGTAGATTTTTATGCTGATTTTATATTCTCATCAAGTTGACCCATCATCTAAAAGAAAGGGTAATATCCAAATTATAGACATCATTCAGAAAACACTGCCTGGGGCATAAATATATAAAACCTGGAATTTGTGATGCACCTCAGTCTCCTCTTGTGTTCCCTTACTGAACTCTATTTGTTTTAAAATTTTGAACAGAAAATTTTAAGTTTTGGACAGACATCATATTTTTAACCTGTGTTTCTTATGCAGCAGTTTACAGCTGGTCCTAACTAGAGGAGGCGGCCCCAATGACTTCAGGAAAATGGAACCATTAAGAGTGGAGCCAAGTCCCACAAGAGATGCTGTTTTGAAAGGGCACATTTACACTCCATCACCACATTTGATCATATTCAAATCAAAGCATTTATTTGAATGGACATTTCTTTGTTACCCAATATCAATGTCAGGGGATAGAAATTTCTTTCTTTGGCAACAGATACTAACAATCATGTTAAAGTATTGCCCCTCAATATGTTGCAAGAGAAATATTCTATTAGAATAAAAAGGGAGCATCAGAATTTCTTCAGTGTTAAGAGTAAGAGCAAACAAATCTCAATGTGGTAGTGAGAAGCCACATGGCAAGCTCTGGCCTGGTTTATCTTGATTTCAGCAAAGCATTTGACACTGTCTTCCACAGCATACTCGTAGATAAGCTGATAAAGTATGGGTTTGGTGATCAGGCAGTGAGGTGGATCAAGAACTGGTTAAAGGGAAGAAGTCAGAGAGCTGTAGTCAATAGGACAGAATCCAGTTGGAGGTCAGTAACTAGTGGAGTCCCTCAGGGGTCGGTACTGGGACCGGTGTTGTTCA
>VZRW01001043.1:628-22536 GCA_013398125.1 Aegotheles bennettii | reverse complement strand
GGAACATCTCCCTTATGAGGAAAGGCTGAGGAAGCTGGGTCTCTTTAGCTTGGAGAAAAGGAGACTGAGGGGTGACCTCATCCATGTTTACAAATATGTAAAGGGTGAGGGTCAGGACGATAGAGCCAAGCTTTTTACAGTGACGACCAATGATAGGACAAGGGGCAATGGATGCAAACTGGAGCATAGGAGGTTCCATGTGAGTATCAGGAAAAACTTTTTCACTGTGCGAGTGACGGAGCACTGGAACAGGCTGCCCAGAGAGGTTGTGGAGTCTCCTTCACTGGAGATATTCAAAACCCGCCTGGATGCGTTCCTGTGTGATGTACTCTAGGTGACCCTGCTCTGGCAGGGGGGTTGGACTAGATGATCCTTCGAGGTCCCTTCCAACCCTAGAATTCTGTGATTCTGTGTGATTCTGTGATTCAAGCCAGTAAGAACAAATGCAAGGCTCACAGGAAAGCTGGGGTATTTTAAAAAATTTACACACTTTTCAATGTAACTACCAAGGAGTCATACTCAATGTACAAATACATGTTGGGCAAAGACAGGTCAGAGCTTGTACACAAAAAGTCCCACTTTAAGGGAAGAGTGCATGTCTGCTTCATTCACAAAGGTGATCAGCTTCAAGAAGAGGTTGGCTGTCTGCACAGACCATGATACACTATCATGTTAAAAGATAATGTGTAATTTTTCCCAGAGAGGAAAAAAGCAATGAGAAAGCACAGCACAAGATGAAGGGGAGGTTTTAGGTGACACTCGCAGAACAGACTTTCACATTTCATTGCTGTCCATCGGGACGTGAGGGGATACAATTTCAGGCAGACACCCGTGGGCTGGCAGGAGGCCCCTGTGGAGCGATGCTACGAGAAACCCAGTGCGGTTTGGGCATAGAAGTTGTTTGAACTTGTTTGCTTGGCCAGGGTTGATTTTTCCCTGTTATTTTGGTACAAGGACTTCATTGCCAAGCCAGCAGAGTCCATCCTATATACACGAAAATCTACACATTAGACTAATTGTTGCACATGGAAGATGCTGTTAGAATCTGCTATTTAAGTATTTTTGGTCTGGTCAGGTTCCATGCCAAGTCTGTTGGAGTTAAGAAATAATACTTGGGGAAAAACTAACTGCATTACCACCTTGTTGACATTTTTAAGGTTTCAACTTAACATTAATACTTGCATATACACAGCAAGCACTCTCAGCTGTAACAGTACTTCCAAAAAAAAGACCCAAATTCCTCTTCTAAAGGCAGTAAGACCCCAAAGTGCGTTAGATGAAGAAGCTGTTTTCAGGACCAGTATGAATTCTTACCCAGGGCTTCAGAAGCACACGTACGGTACCTGAAGCCAAACATTACACAAAGACAAACTTCACACAGCAACTCACTACGTCATATGGAAGTATGTGCTCAGCAATTAGTGGTTACTGAATAGCATTTCATTTTCCTCAGGAGCTCCTGGTTTTCCTAGATTTGAGGGCAAAAAATACCACTATCATGGCTGGAATGTCGGGTAATCTTCCTGGCTTCAGGGCAGACTGCTGACTTCCCAACTGTGATCAGCCGAAAAGATGGGCTGTGGTGCAGAGAAGGGGCAAAACTACACCCAGACATGTGCATCCTCTCTAACGCACAGGAGGAGCTACTTGTTATGAAAAATAGAGGTTTTAAGGATAAGCTTTAAAAAGAACAGAAATAGTATCAATTCTACCTCCCATTTACCAAAAAAAAAAAAAAAAGGGAAGGGGCAATTCCTCCATTTAGTATTTGTCAGGCTCCAGAGGCTGATGAACCTGAAGGCATCAGCAAAGCTGCTTCACGCCATCATGAGATACAACAGCCTAGTTGGCATTGGATTGGGTCAGTAAAACAACAAAAGTTAATTTTCAGTGTCAGATATAAGAAGCATCTGCATCTTTATATGGATACTGGGAAAATATTTTCATGTTTCTCAGTGCCCAACTGTGCCTTCTGCCAGCCACCACCAACCTATTAAGAGGCTGAAAGGAAAAATCCTTCGGCAGGATGTCCAGGGGAAACTTGTAAACAAAAACAGAGGAAGAGCAAAGTTGGAAGAAAGCTGCAGTGTTTGGGCCACCTACGTTTCTGGGTGGATTTCCAAATATCTCCATTCATTGACCTCGTATTTGCTGGCCTTCTCTGAGCTGCTACTTAGTCACTGAGAGAAATCACTGCTTCTGATCATGCAGGATGTGAAGCTAATCTGAGCTGCTAATTCAGTTCTGTTGTCCACCTATACACATCTATAGATGTTCTCCACCTATATACACCTAAATGGATTCTGCACCTACAAAGCTAGGATGAAGACACGAGCAGACAAGCATGGAAGAAGGCAGCAAGTGGAGGTAAGAATGAGTTCCCTGACTACAGTACATGAGAAAAAAAGGTAGATATAAAAGTACTTGAGTACCAAATAGAATGGAAAATCATCCTGTGTTTACAACCAAGACACCACCTTTGACAAATTCACACTCTCAGGCAACAAAACAAACCGAGGATATTTTCCATATTGGAAAGCACTAGAGTAACATACACTAGACAATGATAATTTTTCATAGAAACACTGATAGATAAGGAAAAAACAAAGTATTTCTGCAGTCATAAACCAACTTCTGCAAGTGTTTTGCCAAAGACAGTTACCAGCCTATGAATGCACAAAGGAATCATCATTCAAGTACCCAACATTCATCTGAAAGGAATGGTGGATGCTTAAGATCAAACACAGTGAAACTGCTAACATAATAAAATGCAAATGAACCATTTGCATTACCAAAAATTACTCAACTGTAAATTCACACTTAGCGTAGCTCACTAAGTGCAAGCTACAAGACCTGGGATGAAAAGTTTAGCCATGGCATGGTAACATTCCACCACAAAGAAAAGTAGTTTCCTTAAGGAGAGAAAACACTACGAAGTCCTTTCCCCTTTGGAGAAATGCTGATTTTGATTGGGGTAAAGGGCAGATACACATTACAATCCCCACACACACACGCACACAGTTTAACAGTATGCTAAGCTCACTCATTTATAGAGAAAATCAATTCTGGGCAACATGCAGTTTAGGAAGCAGAATGACCATGTACATCTTGGCAAGGAACACAGTGTAGTAAGCAGGGTTCACCAGACTGAAGTCATTTGAAGTTTGGGTCCCTAGATGTACACGACATGCTATTTGTAGTTTTATGTCAGACTAGATTTAGCCCAGTCCCCTAGGCAGAACTTTGCCATGCATGGGCTCTTAAAAGTTGTCCCAAGACTCCACCGTCGATTTGAAACTTCACCTCTCAAAACGAGTCCAAGCAAATTGAACGCGTTCCTGGAGCAGACTCTGGTTTAATTTCCCCTGAAGGACGTTACTCCATGGGCACTAACACTGCTTTGCAATCTGAACAAACAGTATGTGGGGGTGATGATGGGAGATGACAAGAGACTGCAGAGCTACACTGCTATTTGGAAGCAAAAAGCTAATGCAAATGCAGTCAATGCATCTTTTAGTAGCTGACAGCAACTGGAATGGTTCTACATAAAGTCACACTAAGAGAACAAGCAATACAAGCTGCTTCTAAGAACTAATAGGTTTTATTTAAAATTAATTTAGAAGAAATATCAGACAAAATTAATTCAGTATTTTGTAAATCTAGCACAATGTATTCAATTTTGCAGCAGCTCCCTATGAGACTGAGTTTTATTCTTTATTCTTTTTTTTTCCCCTCCTCATTACTAGTTTTGCAAGTTCAGCCTAAAACCTGGGAGTCACCTCAGGTCCTTTGCCATTACTGTTGATAACTTTCGAAAAGAAACAGATTTTTTTTCTTCTTGTAGAATATAGTTTTTCCTCAACAGAAATGTAAGGTCCTGTTTCCACCAGCAGGACTATTCATCTTTTTACTAGACAAGCTTAGTAAATAGTGATAAAAAACATGGGAGTCATTTAGGCAGGGAGCAGGAAACAAAGAAAGAAAAGGCAAGTTCTGAGAGCTGGTTATGTTCTCTACACCATTGAATTGGGTTTGCACGGCAAGCTTTTGGTAGCTAAAGGGGTGGCTTCTGTGAGAAGCTGCCAGAAGCTTCCCCCATGCCTGATAGAGCCACCACCACCCCGCTCCAGGATGGACTCTCCGCCGGCCAAGGCCGAGCCCATCAGGGACGGTGGTAGTGCCTCTGAGAAATCATAGTTAAGAAGGGGGAAAAAAACTGAGTAACAGCAACTGCAGCTGGAGAGAGGAGTGAGAATATGTGAGAGAAGCAACTCTGCAGTCCCCAAGGTCAGTGAAGAAGGCGGGGAGGAAGCTGCTCAAGCCCCAGAGCAGAGATCCCCCTGCAGCCCGTGGTGAACACCACAGGTGAGGCAGGCTGCACCCCTGCAGCCCATGGAGGTTAACGGTGGAACAAATATGTGATTCTGTGAAATATTCACTTGCAGCCTGGGAAGGACCCCACAGCAGAGCAGGTGGATGCCTGAAGGAGGCTGTGACCCCGGGGGGAAGCAGTCCTGCTGGAGCAGGCGCCTGGCAGGACCTATGGACCCATGGACAGAGAAGACCACACTGGAGCAGGTTTGCTGGCAGAACTTGTGACCCCATGGGGGATCCATGCTGGAGCAGTCTGTTCCTGAAGGATTGCACCCCATGGAAAGGACCCACACTGGAGCAGTTTGTGAAGAACTGCAGCCTGTGGGAAGGACCCACATCGGAGAAGTTTGTTGAGGACTCTCTCCCATGGGAGGGACCCTATGCTGGAGCAAGGGAAGAGTGTGAGGAGTCCTCCCGCTCAAAAGGAAGGAGTGGCAGAGACAACGTGTGATGAACTGACCGCAACCCCCATTCCCCATCCCCAGGACAAGGTAGAGATTTTGAGAGTAAAGTTAAGTCCAGGAAGAAGGGAGGAGTGGGGAGAATTCGGTTTTATTTTTTCATTACCCTACTCTGATCTGATTAGTAATAAATTAAATTAATTTTCCCCAAGTCAAGTCTGTTTTGCCTGTGATGGTAATTGATGAGTGATCTCTCCCTGTCCTTATCACAATCTGTGAGCCTTTTGTATATTTTCTCTCCCCTGTCCAGCTGAGGAGAGGGAGTGACAGAGCAGCTTTGGTGGGCATCTGGCATCCAACCAGGGTCATCCACCACAGCCCTCTTCTTGCACCCTGGATTTTCAGGGACAACCAACATACAACAATTGAAAAAGAATTTGTAATTTTAGAACAGATCTTTAGAACAGAAGAGGTAGGGAAATGTTGAATAAATTGGCTTTTACTTTTAAAATCAGTTTAAAGAAGTGTTTAACATGTTGCTACTGAAAGTTGCTGGAAACTAGAAGTATGCTTTCAATTCAAATAAAAACCAAATCTTGTTCATTAGGAACAAATCTAGGTACACATTATTGTTACAAAGCCAGTGGCATTGTAAACATTAAAGAGATTAACTTATCAATGTTACTGCAATGTGTCTCCATACTTCTAACTTCAGGAAAGGCCACTCTTTAAGTGCATTTTAAATTTAATAGTTTCAGATAGAAGCCTTCATATCAAATACAAATTATTTTACTTTCTGCTGTTCAATGACAACACTAGCTTTTCTTTGGACCGACCTGCACGCATCTTCTGACCATTTAAATACAAGTCTCAAGGTAGGTGTCTCATCCTGGCAGTCACCTGCGGTGTCCCAGCTCACCTCCTCCTTCCCAGCCTCACCCTGTAGACACCGCTGGCCATTTTGCAGCATCCAGTGAGATCTCAGCTCCTGGGTGTCTCACGCCTCCCTCACTGGTGGGTGCTGGTTGCTTGGAAACACCGCAGGGAAAGGGGATTTTTTATTGGCTTTAAATAACAATGAGCTCAATTGATAGCAGTTGACTGAATACGACATACTTTAAAGTTTTTCTGTATTTCAAACTATCCTGTGCAGTATTAAGAAAAACCCACAATGCATTCAAAGAAGCTGAGCAAAAGCTGGGACTGAACTGGGACGAAGGAAAGCAGGAACCTGTGGCTGTGAGTCTAGTTGTAATTTACTGAAAGAAAACACAACCAAAAAACTTCTCAAAGAGGTAGTTTTGAAGAACACTATTTGCTGCTGTCAGATGAGAGGGCTTAGGAGAAAATGTTTACTTGTGCCACAAATACACAACTGATTTCTCCCACATTGACTCAAAGTACATCAGGGCATTTACAGCTGGCACTTCCAGGGGCACCACAGACCTCTGATGAGGAATGTTGGCTCTTTCACTTCTAGTCCAGACATGGGAGTTTTCAACCATTGGCTGTTTCTGCTTGTATCATGGGCAGCAGCTGGCTAACAAGGTCATCCAGGTGACAGGAAAACCCGGGTGACTGAAAAAGAGCATTTTGTAGGAACACTACATACTACATTCTGCATCTTTAAAGTTATATAAGAAAATGAAAGTGGTCTAATGTCACTTATCATTAAAGGAAAGCACACAAGTTTCCCATAAGAAATACTGAGGCTAGGCTGTAACTTGCCATCCACAATGGATTGTAAGAAGCAGCAAAGATGTGGGACCTGGCAACATCCCCACCAGCAAGAAACACCTAAAATTCAAAAAAACCCAGCCTCTACAAAAGGAGCTGAGGAGGCAGCAGCTTGTGGGAGAGGAACAGATGCAGAGGAGTGAACCCACACACATACCAACAAAGGAGAATCAGACATGTTGCCCTTACTTGAAAAGGACACAGGAGGGTGGATCTGGCTCCAGCGCCCGGAAGCTTTGCAGCTGAGTCAGGCAACTGCTCTTTCTCCTGCGCTCTCTGCAGATGGCCTGCAGTGAGGGTGCTGTCCTGGGCCGCTGCAAAGCCGAGTGTTTACCTCAAAAACACCCAGCGCTCCCCTGCCACATGGCTCACCCACATGTGCATCACAGCTACAGAGAAATAGGATTTTATGGAGGAAGTGCAAGCCTCCAAAGATGTGATACACAATGCTATTGATATGAGAAGAGAGAATGAACATATTTTTTACCATGATTCTTCCAGATAATTCACTGTAAACTAACCAGTGAGCATATGTCTAGAAAAAATTAATGTCATCTCATTGTACTGCAATACAGGAATTCAGATGTTAACCAAGTGACCTTCCTCAGTAAAGGACAGCAGCTCAGTTCTGTGACTGAGAAGAGCAGTATTTCACTTCACCATTCATGTCTGATAGATGGTATTGCAATGACACTGATTTAAAATGGGAGGCTTTTCTGTTCTCAGTGGACAAAGACAATGATCACAAATGTCACCTACGTGACACACCTCTTCCCAGGCCTTGAGTAGAGAGATGTGACATAACAGCAAAAACACACAGTTCTGTCTAGAAGAAACAACAACATTTAAGTAACCATTTCAGACTACCAGCATACAAAATGAGCACCAGCATGCCCTTTCCTCTGTGCGAGGTGTCACTGAACCATCCTGACTCTTCAGCCCACGAAGCTCTACCAACATGCACTGCTGTAGGAGAACAATCCCCTAACCCAGCATTTATTATCTAATTTCATCACGTAAATCAGGTTTCTTAATACCCTTCCTAACACCACACACATACTTTGTTCCTCCTGAAGGCCAGGTGTTTGCTTTATAATCTCAAAGTTCACCAATGACACTAACTCCCTGTGACATTATACCACAAGGACCAACTGGAAACAAAATACTGACTGTAAATTTTTCACAAGTGTGCTGTATAACTTTTAAACAAGTAACGGAAAGTCTTTACACTACAAACAATTTAAGTTATTCCAATCTCAAGCACTGTGGTGCAGATCTAACATCCGCGTCTCCAACATCTTCCCTTATTTTACAAGGATGGAAAGAAATATTTTAGAAGGTAACAAACACATTAATCTGTCACTGAAAGAGTGACTTTTGGCTGTTCACATTTGGTATATTCTGGAAGGCAAGTCTCAAAGACATACAGATACTAAAGAGCAGAAGAGCAAAATGAACAGCTTTTCAGTTAATAAAAGAACAAATGTATGTTTATTTTTTTGCTTGCTCTCGCTTTCTCAAAGAGCACCACCATCATACCTGTAGTCTGGCATCAAAGAAAAAAGTAAAGTGAATAATGCGAGACTTTTCAGAAGGAACTATATAAATAATTCAGCTGTTCCTTAAAGCACACTTCATGTTTTATATAAAAAATAGAGAAAAAAAAACATAGACTGTACTTAAAAGAATTTTTCTTACATTCAGTGGACATACTCATTTTCAATAACTGAAGAAAAGTAAATTTAACCTAGAATGGTATACAAATATGTACTCAGAATGGACATTCCAGCCATCTCTTCCAGGTACACCAAAGTGCCTCTGATGGTTTCGCTTGCTCCCAAAGTAACAAATTGTTCTGGACCTGAATAGCCAAAAAAGGTTTGAACAGAAAGATTCATTAATAACTTATCTTTGCAAGGGGAGAAAGAAAAACAGTGTCATTAAAACACTACAAGTGAGGAAACATTTCCTTCTCCTTGCTCTTTTTCAGTCTGGTTGTTTGCACTGATATTGTAGATTCTCAGAATTACTGGGGAAACTTCAGCTGTGACTTTTACAAACACAAGTTCGTTTTTCATTCCAGAATGGCAACACTGCCATAGCAAGTGAAGAGTGCCCAGATTGATACTTTGGGAAGTACATGAACTAAGGGTAGAATATTGCTGAGATACACCACTGCATCACTCATTCACAAATGATGCACTACACTAACAGCAGTTTTACTGGAAATGTTACCTGATGGCATAGTACTATCACACAAAGTTAGAAACATCCATCCTAACCCCAGAGGTGATAGCTGCTTCCTGCTAACATACAGGCAAAGTTCAGGACACTGTTTCCAAGGAGTAATGCATGAGACTGTGTCCCTCTGGATAAGTCATCCTTAGTACATAAGCTATAAAAGAAAAGAAATTTCATTTCAGGCAGACTGACGTGACAGATACAGACCAGAAGTAAGCATGGGCAAAACGTCAAGTGCTGATTTCCCTCAAGTACAGCAAAACCTGCAACTGCGAGCAGCCGGTCTCAGTTCAATTTTTCCTAAGCTTTCCTCGTAGATACCAATTCATTAGCTATCGTTATTGAAACAGTAGAAGAAACAAAAAGTACCTGTCCCTATAAAGTATCACAAGAATTGAAGAAATCAAAAGACAATGGCAGATCTCAAGAAGTGATAAAATAGGTTAAAGAAATGGAGAAAACAAAAACCAACTAAAAGTTATAGGACAACAAGCATTCCCCAGAACTCATAATTCAGGAGGCCTGTACTTCACTCATGAGGACTAATTTGTGACTCTTGTTTTTTGACTAGAAAGGTTTTCATACAAACATGTATTTCACCTTGGAACCAGTCAAGATGTAATGCATGTGGATTGTCTGGCTGCACCTGTCTGCGGGGATGCACTGACCTGGTTAGCTGGCTAATGCCATTCTTGGTGATCGTTTCCAAGGTTTTTTGTTTGTGTTGCCGAGTATTAGTGTTTAAAAAGACTGTAAGAATGTTACTGTGTCTGCACATGGCAGCTCAGCCCACATAAGAATCAGGATCAGGCTCCATTGGTGGTGTCAGGTTTCTAAAACACTTGAGAAAAGCATTACAGCACCCTAGGCTTGTGAGAGAGTAGAGTCAAGCACCAGGCTTCTAATACAGCAGTAACACCAGCAGAGGCGTGCATCTGTGACAGCCCCCGTCCCACACTATCTTGAGTGTTTCACACTCGTATGGGACCTACAAGCTACACAGAAATCCTCCTCACAGGCATTTAGAATCTCACCACAAGTCAGTGGTAATTTTTTGTTGCTCTACCTGCATAGAAATTACTCGGACCAACCTCCAAACAAGGATACACAAGAGAAAACCACCCTGAATGAAGCAGGACTTGACTCAAGGACCAAGGTGCTTAAGCCATGGAATAACAGCCTGAACACTTGCTTGGTTTAGCAGCACCCGCTTGGGTACATTTAACAGCAGTGTCAGTACTAGGCCAGCTCTGCCAACATCCATGCCTGGAGCTTCTGCAGAGCTTCCATCCATGCCTGGCACGCACCGTCCCTCCTCCCCTCAAGGTGCATATACATGCTCGTGTACTTCAGCATAAAATTTTGAGGATGGTCTAGTATTGCCAGGGCACTTGTGGGAGCTGAATCCCACCACACACCTCATGCAACCCTTGGAAACTTCCTTTGGTGCAAAGCCCTTGCCTGTTCTCTCTCTGTAAAGTGGGATTAGTAGGATTTCACTGCACTGAGGATTTTGAAAATACAGTTCTTCAGAAATCAAGCAGTGTATACTTTTGATATAGAGGCACTTTCTAATCAGATGGCAAAACAACAAATACTTTTTCTGAAAAAGGCTAAAGAACTTCATTAATAGGAAGTAAATCAAGCCAAAAAAATCAGTTCAAATAAACTGATTTAGTAGCTGTAAACTTTTGGAACATTTAGTTGTTACCTTAAAAAAATCCCCACATCTAAAGGCATAAGAACATCTGCTGGAAAGCTGAAAAAATCCTCAGATTTTTTTTTTTAAAAAAAAGTTACACTATTAAAACCATCACTTATGTTCCACACTGTAGTTAATCTATGGTTAGAGCTTAAGTATGCATAACATACTAAAAGTGTGCATGGGGAGACCAGGCAATTTCATGGATGATAAATCCAGAATCATCAGAAACACGAAGACTACTTGGGTAAGATGCAGCACATGCTCTGTACTCTTTCCTAGATATTTACTGTTGGCTACTGCTGAATCAAGACTGAGCTAATGAGACTACATAAACAAACTCATGAGCAGAACTACAGGCAATTTAACTATTTCGTTCCATAACTGTGTGAATGCTTCGCTTCTGCATGTCCTTCTAACATTACTGCCAAATGCTCTTTTGGTGTTAGCAACACATACATTTTGTTAATAAAAAAACCATGCAACTATCTGTCTGCAGCCACTCAGTCATCTAGCAGCAGATTTATTACCACTAGAAGATGCCATGTAACCGAATAGTTAATGGTGTAAGCACATTTCATAGGTGACACATCCAGTATGTGAACTACATGGTGTCTCAGGAAGGTGCTGTAGTCAAAGCACTTGATATCTTAGGTCTATTTGCAGTTCTACCAGAAACTGAATCACATTGCCTCAACTACTCTTTCTGTAAAACAGGAGGTTGACCTTCATCTCTCATCAATGAAGCCATGCAAGGACCACTACCTATGGGCTACCCAGTATCTAGAACCTTAGTGGCAGAAAAGTTATAAGAGGAACTGAAGCCTTTATTTTCAGCCCATTTTATACATCCCTGTTCAAAATACTTCAAATGGAGGAATATAGAAGAAAGTGGTTTGCTTTTAAGGAGTTTTGCTCCATACTGTGCTTCCCAACAGTTCATGAAGACAGTGCAATTTATACAGTTCAACAAGAAACGCTTTTTTAGAAAAAGAATAAAAGGCTAAATTTTCTTGTTGGAAATTTAGCCCACAATTACAAGTTACTTTACCAAGCACAAAAGAAGTTTGCTGACGTATTCTCACAGGAGTGGTTCAGTTACTGTAGTGATAGATGTTCTTGCACGTTTTCACTAAGAAATATAACAAACACAGGAAAAGTATATATAGCCATTACAGGCTATACCCAAATTTCTCTGCTCTAGCTACATGCAAAAATGAAACACTGAAAAATAAAACAAAACAAAAAAACCCCAAAAAAGTAGACTCTCCCTAAAGACAAAAGAGTTTGCACTTCGTATAAAGTAAATCACTCGCAAATTTTTTTTCTAATTAAACAAGTACACTTAAAATCTTCTTGAACTAATTTAAGTGTTAAATCCAAGTTTATTCTACAGATCAAGTTTGGATATAATGCCTTACTACAACTCAGGTCCTAAAGGCAACTTATATTGTAAAAATAGTTTATACACCATTCAAGGTTTATTTTCTCAATGAAACTCAAATTGTAAATGATACGTTTTCTCTTTGCAGCCATTTCAACTATTACAAGCTGCTGCAAAAAATCCTGAAAAAAACCCTACTGTGCTTATCACCGTAGCAACAAAATACTACTCTATGGCATATGATATCATACAGGATTTACACAGATTTGTCAGTGGGTTTCAATGGTTATGTCTTACAGTTAGAACTCACAAATTTTGTCTAATGTAACACTAATGTTTCCATATCATTAGTAGAAAATGTAAGCAAAAAATGGTCTAATATTGCTATTAGCATAAAACAATATTCAAATTTGGAAACACATTAAAATTGTAGAGGAGAAATTTTATCACCAAATAAAAATAATACGTTTAAGAAAAACCACAGGAGGAAAAGAGGATTGTTTGAAATTATCCAAGTCGTGATAGAAGAAAACTGGTTTGAAACTGCTGAGTTAAAAATTGAAGACAGCTTTTCAGATTCACAAGGTTCCAAAACACAAGGTGGGAAAAGGCATACAACAGGTTTCGCAGGTTAATCCTCACTACTGGAGTTAGAGAAGAAAGGAACAGAAGTTTATCAGCAGTTTAGAAGAGTGCAAGCTTATTAAAACTACATTTCAAAATAACTCAGTTGATTTTGAAAACCAGTTTCAGCTGATAAGATGAAAAAAAACAAACTCAAAGCACATATGGAAGCCCCTATTTTAAAGTATTTTTGGTTTGTAGTATCTCCTAACATACACATTATAAATTGCAGTCTAATAAAATGCAGCTGCATCCATGAAATACTCATGAATGTTTGTCAGAATTCATATTTTTAATGGATCTGCCAGCATCTGAACAGAGAATATCTTGACCTCCATCAGTCACATTCTGGGGAGGATGTCTAAGACAGTGCTATACAGACCAGCTGGTATTTTGTATTTTGAGCAAGGCTCACACAGCACAACAGATGACTGGCTGCAGATGGTAGGGAATGTTTCTAGGATGAGAACAGAATGCTAAACTGAATGATGATTTCTCAAATTTGTAAAATACAAATAATTTGCCTCAAAATAACTAAATAAGCAAAAAGAATTCTACTTCCTCTGTAATGCTACTGGGTTATGCTACAGTTGCATTCAAATATAGAATAAAATAAACTACATCTAAAAATTTGTCTGATTATTTCAAGGATTTACATCTAACACAGCATGTCAAGACATATTTAAAATCAAAACATTATCATTATGCAGCCCTGGAGTACATGTATTACTTCTAGGCTTATGACATTATTCATTAACCATAATTTGGTACCTTTATACACAGACTTGTATCATACAAAACTGGGCAGTTTTTCCCTAATGAAGCATTCAACATCAATAGCTTCATTGGCTCCTGGCAGCTCAGATATCCAAACCCCTTTCTTAAGGTCCCAACTCCTCTTGTGGGGTGGGAACTGAAGCACTCAAACCCACCATCCCAGCACTACAAGCAGCGGTCAGCTGGCACAGATCATGTCTTTCCACAGTATTTTACCCATTTGTCTTTGCCACTGAGTACTTAACACACATTATTTGAATTACTAAAGACAAGCAAGTGAGCATCCACTGTGACGAGGAAAATCAGTGTGTAATCTCACAGATAATACCAGAATCTCTGCAAATTTAGGTTGATATTTTCATATTAAATACTCTCAGATTACAAGTTTAAGAAAATCTTGACTGTTGTCACAAAAGATTTCATGAAACCTGACATTACGATCAACTGAAAGATCCAGTTGCAGCCTTGGATTTGTACCACGTGAACCCATCATGCCAAATGAACACAAACATTTCAGGTACTTGTCAAGCTCTGCCTCTGTCACACCAAATCCAAGCGTACAAGTCACTATAAAGATATCATTTGTTTTTTATGTATGTACACATTATACTTAAATAACAGCAAATTTTGGCTGCAAAACATCATTTTATCTATGAAATAGGCTACCTATACTCCCTTCTTAAAAAAACAAAACAAAATGCAAAAACCCGAAACCCCACAGATATTGAATCCTCAGGTCCTTACAGTCTATCCTACTGATTTTGGGAAGATTTGGAGGCCAAAAAAAGTAAACAGCTTGAAAGATATCAGGTATGACAGATGGGCAGGATGATTAATTTGAGGCCACTCACTCACAAATAGGTGGTATTTGGGTATTCTATAATCGATCATTCTCCTGGGAATGTGCTTCAAAGGGATGTGCAGCTTTAAACAATCCAATCTAGAGATGAAATGGTGTCTCAGACCTCTTCCATTGTTATACAGCACCATAATTAAAGTAGGATAAACACTTCTCATTATATTCAACACTATCTATTTGCAACATGTTATTCCCCTACCCATCCCACCAATCTGACATTCTTTGGTAAATACTGCTTTCATTTATCTTCTGTTATAAGACTCTCATGCCTCTTGTGTCTGAGTACTACTAAAAAAAATTACCACTTAAGAAAACATTAAATTTTTAAAGCCCCAACAAATATAAAAGATGCTAAGGTAATACAAATCATCATTAGAGTTTAAATCTACTTGATAACAAAAGATTTGTACAGCATTTATATGCAGACTCTGGTTTCTGCTATACACAGTGAAAAGCAAGAAGGAGAAATAAAAGGAGAGGAAAAATCAGTATCAGAAAGAGCTTACAATTTAAAAATTTTTAAAATTAAGTATAGGGCAATATGGATGCATATTTCTTTAATAAAAACCTTGTTTTCCTTTGGCTATGAAATGGAACTATTCTGCAATTGCCACCTTTATTTTAGACTAGCAACAGTCAGAACCACCTACATTTTAAATTTGTGTTTATTGCCATAGAAACCTATGTTTGCTTTAACTAAAAAGGAAGTCTCCTGGCTCATAGTCAATCTACTTTCCATAGCATACACTACAGAAGGTATAATTTATTCATTTATATATCCATACTTGCACTCTCTTAAATGAGCTACATCCACCTCAGCTACAATGAAAATCACATGCGTTTTATGTTATATAAGATATTTATACAAAATTCATATTTAAATTAAAAGAAACTAGCGCAATCTGCTCTACATAAAAGGACAGAATTACTTTCAAATTATTTATGCTCCTAAATGAATTCAATTTCAAGTATACTTTAGTTGACTTTTGCTTCAATAGTAATTTGATGTTTAGAGCAGTCATGCACCATTTAATTGAATATTTGCAATTAAACCTTTCCATGTTCAATAAGTGATGGCAAACAGGTCAAAACACACTGAAGAAAGTGGTATTTTTGTTCTCTTTACAGTCATTGATGTCAAGGAGAATGCATATAAATATTAAAGATGTTCAGTGCTGATAAAAACCCAAATACATTCATGCAGTTTTAGTACCAAAAGAAAGAGCTACATTCTTTCTGCCTTAAAGTACTGTTCTACAAGGTGAAGAAATGCCTGGAAGTCCTCACAACCCCAGTTCGCACGGGTCTGGGCACACAGACCCCCCATGAATGCCAGCGGGCTTCCATCAGCCCCTGCCCACCACTGCAGTAGAGCAAGACTATTGTGTGTTATAGTAAACATGCTTGTTTCATAAACTACAATAAAAACTGTCATTTCACTATAAAAGGATAGAAAAAATATGCAGCATGTTCAATTAAATATATTTAAGCAGTTACAAGCAATACAGCAACTTGAACTCTCGGCAGTTTCTTCGCAATTCTACAGGGTCCTTGCAATGGAAGAGGGGAAAAATAACAATCTGCTACATTTGCCAACACTAAACATTGGCCTGAAGTCAACTCTGTAAGGGGAGAGCTGGATGCTCACGAAGTATCACAGGGAAAAGACAAAATTTTTCAAGGTCTCGCAACCTTCAGTTACAGAGTAATTGTAAATGTAACTCAAAATATTGGAGAAAAAAATTTTTTTTTTCATTCATAAATCACCACAGCTGCATTGTGAGATAACTTACTTTGACTAGATAACAACATTTTCCATATGACTTTTGGTAAATATTGCATTATCCATAGATACTAAACTATACCTGTTTTGAAAACATTTCTTACTCAACAGAAACAGAAATATTCAAGTATGTGCAGAATCATTAAAAAAAAGTTCAAAACCACCATCATCCATAAATGCAGTATGTACCTCTAAACGTTCACAGAAAAAAACCTATACACAAATTTACCACTATTAGAACAGTGGAGTGATCCTTTCCTCAGAGCAAAAAGATACTGAACAGAATAGTGGCTTCTGGGGAGGGGGGGGGGGTGCAGGGCAGGGCTAAAAAATTACAAGAGGCTTTTAGTGAAGAAATTGTTGTTGGGAGTTTTTTCCTTTGTTTGTTGGAAGGGAATTGGTTTGATTCTTTTAGTAAAAGGGAAACCTGAAAACAGGGGTGGAAAGAGACCAGTCTTACCATTCTTTTGAAATTTTCTTATTTTGTTAATTTAGCTATTCAGAGTTTTATTTGTACAGGGGTTTCAAGAACATGACTGAAATACTGTTTAATATTTGTGAAAGCCACAATTTCCAAAGAGTTTATACTAAAAATTTCAAGTTTGCAATGCATTTGTTACAGCTTCACATAGAAAATTTCCAAAGTGCTTTAACACTTCCAAAACAAATATGTCTAAGGAAACTGCAGTTTCCCCACAGACAACTGACAAGCAGAAAAGTCAGTCTAAATTAATTAGATAAATTATTCATTGTGAATTATTTATGCAGCATTAGTTATCTCACACACACACGCTTCAACCATATAAACCGCCTCTAATTTACATGGACATTTTCCAGGAGATCAGTAATATTTTAGACTGCAAAATAGTATAATAAACTTCCTAGAAAGTACTTCACTTACAGAAACACCACACAAAAAGCATAAGCCCACAGACACATTCATTTAGAAGATAAAAGGAAAAGATGGTGCTCACCCTCCCTACTCTGGATTGAAATAACACAAGGAGGAAGCTCTTTTCTAGGGATTTGGCTCTATAGCAAGCCTAGCACACTACTACACAGTTACAAGCATTACTATGGGTTAGGGGACACCATTAAAAAAAACAACCGAAAAGGAAATCAGAATTCTGACTTTTTGCTAACCAAAAAATTACCTATGAAACACAATCCTGAACCGGTTCAGCAATTGTAAAAATTCAGATCAAACAAAATTGACATAAAGAAGGAAACTGTTTCTTATCTCCTGGATAAAAGCACTATTCTGGTCAGATAGTCATCACGGAAGGACTACGCTATTTTTCATTTCTTTTCAAAAGGAAGAAAACCCAACAACTTGCTTTCTTAGCATAGGGAAAGCTCAATATCCGTCTAAGGGAGCATTCAAAATGGATAGTTTGGGAGCCACAGCAGCAACATGCTTAGCAGCAAACTGCATTAAAGTATTCCTTTCTTTTTTTTTTTTCATCTTCAGTCAAACAAAACACAATCCACACATGGCATCATGCCAATTGTGATAGACTTCACATTGGTTGACAAGATTTACTGAAAAACTCAGTGCACGAATACTTTAGATTAACTATTGAGAGGCATGCAAGGATAGCTGCTTATTCTGAACCAAATCCTTCAGGTTTGCTAGAAGAATAAAGTACCTTGAAAATAGAAGGGATTAAAAAAAACCCAATGTTGTTATTTTAAAAGGCAAGAGAAAAAGATGAGCACTGGATAAAAATCAGGCAGACAATACCTTGGTGAAGGTCTCCAGAAAAATAAAGCCTGACTAGATTACAGGAGCAGCATATGGCCTGATGTAAAAGAAATAAATGCAAATACTGTTTAAAACCCTTTTTCTTCCCTAGTGGTTTCTTCCTATTAACGAAGTACTTGAATTTAAACAGGCTGTATAAACACTGTATTCACCTGACCACAGAGCTAAAAAAACACTGTTGAAGAATCATTAAAGTCTGATGGGTGGCCCAGAGGAGCTGTGGCTGTCCCCTCCCTGGCAGTGTTCAAGGCCAGGTTGGATGGGGCTTTGAGCAACCTGGTCTAGTGGGAGGCGTCCTTGCCCATGGCAGGGGGGTTGAAACAAGGTGATCTTTAAGGTCACTTCCAAACCATTCTGCGATTCTATGACCAAGTTCTGCCCTTCTGCAAAGCCTGTCATCTAAGACACAGCAGAGGAAGAGTCAGCTCCACACTGATGTGATTCTTACAACTGTAAAGCAGTATTAATTTCAAAAAGAAAACCCCAAAAACTAGCAAAACCTCCTTTTTTATTTTTAATGACTATGTTGAAAAGGCTAAAATGGGATCAATACGCAAAGTTTGCTCAGCTACTTGTCTATGGCATTTATATGTAAATATTGTTATTAAAAACCTTAAATCTGTTTTAGTTTCCACTCATCTTCACAAGGTCAGAGAGCAAAGAAGCTGCAAGATTATCTCCAACTTTTGCCACAGAACCTGCTTTAAGAGCTAAACAATGAATCATATTACTAAGCTTAGTGAAGTTGTTATAATTATTCCACAGCAGTCTAAAAACAGTTTTCCCCCTATACTCATTAACATTTTCACACAACACTCTGTATTTTGTCTGAATCCCTGCTGCATGTAAACAGGCAGCTCAAGTGGGAGCATTCGGCTTAGAATTGTGTATTTAGTGCAGATGCTGGATCCAGCAGGGAAACAATGAAGAAACAGGCCTTTTTTTTTTTAACCCCTTTTCTTTTCTTTTTTACTTAACTGAGCTCTTGAATGCCATTAGCAGCTCTAGAGGCACAGTAATTTTATTACTTCTTAAGAATGATATAAAAAAATAAAGTAGATCCATAATTTGAGATGAGAGCAAGGACATCAGTGTAACCATGTCAGAAAAAAAATCCCCAAAGAGCAAGTTCTGCTGTGGAGGCAGTGTGTGCCCATCTCTTGCACAGGAGTATTCAGGAAATTCAAAATTATATTTCCCATTTGTAATACCACTGGGCTGACCGTGCTCCAGGCACCCTACCTGAAACCGAACATGCTCTCCAGCACACTGAGCCTTGCTTTGGTCCATCCAGACAAAAGAGGCAGGAGCCTGGCAAGCACGATGGCAGCAACAAACCCTCGCACTGCGGTATGGAAGAGGCTCTCGCACTGCCATTGATGGCCAGGCTGGCCTGCTCCCAGATGCCTCAAGCCACCTGCTAAACGCTGTAGCTTTCCTTTAAGCAGAAGCATTGTTCCTTTCATTCCTATCCCGGCATTAAAATCCTACAGCCTTATACCAACACTTTCAGGCCCACCTCACTTTCTTGGGCTTCCTTCCCAGTGTAACGACCCGTGTGTGTTGTGGACAGCATACAGGTGTCTCCCACCACTTACTTTCTCTCTCATTTCTGCAGTGAGTAAGGAACGAGTCTTATTAATGCTCAGGATAGGTTTGCCTCCAAGCAATGAAAGAACCGCCTCCTTCAGGTTGTTTTCTTTTGCCTTTCCCCCGTCTCCTTTCTCCTATTTCTAGTCTTTTCCACTTGCTTCATTCCTTTACTATTACTCATGTATATCCATTTTTCTTTTCGTTGACCAAGAATATTCCCCTCGAGTCCTTCAAGTTCACTTCTGCCAGGAATCTTCAGCCTAGCTTTTCTAAAATCTCACCACATGCCACACTGTTTTAGTGGTTTTCCCCTGCACAAACTGGGAAGGAACTATTGTAAATACAGTTAGAAATGCTGTTTAAAGTTTATGCTATCATATAGCAGGCTTGTAATAACATGTCAAATTACACAGCTAAGCATTACTTTTAGAAAATCCAAGAAATGCATCTACCTTACCGCTTTCTAGAACTAAACTGAGCTCATTGAAGGCATGGAAATTGGAGCCAGAAGCCGACAGCTTCTAGAAACTAATCTAACCCAAGTCAGTTGGACTAGCTTGTTTAAATACAAAAAACAAGTCATTCTTGTGTTAAAGGAAAAAGATACTTTTTGATAAATTTGGAGTACTGTAGTTAGCCTAACAGACAATGGACATGAAATGGAGAGAATGTTAACACCTGAACAACCAGCCAAAAAATGTCTAATTTTGGCTGTTCATATTAAGAAAAATAAGCTATTCTAGTTAAATTTGCAGGGGCTGGAGGTGTAGGAACTTGTTTGGTTTTTCAGCACAAGTTACAAATTCCTATTCCCCTGGGCAAGACTAAACCAAACCATACTATCCTTGTTCACAGCCTCTCCTTCTGTCAGTTTTGCTTTAGAAGAACCCCATTCTCTCATGAAAGCATGTCAATCCCTAGCCTTATCCTTCCAACATTTTTTTCCACTCTGAAACGTGTGTTTTCACAAAACAGATACTTGTTCCTAAACAAAGCATAGGGAGCAGCTGAATGTTCAGTGGTGCACTAGTACTGGAGTGGAATCCACTACTGTCTCCAGATAAGTAGCCTCACAAGTGACCTCAGATGAAGAGCATCAGTTAATACCAACCGAACATCAGCAAATTCAGCTTCAGTCTATGAATAATGTTATTTGGCTTAAAACAAAATAATTACACTCACATTTATTTTTGAACTCATAAGAGATGAAGTCTTTTTCTTTTATTTTTCAGAGTTGTAGCATAATTTTCTGTAGGCTTCAGAAGCTGTGAACTAATACAAAGCTAGTAACACTGTCAATAGAAAGCTAATTTGACTTCCAGAAACTTCATAGTGAATCTGAAGTGGGGAAAAGAAATAAAACCAAATCAAACCCTCCTGCCTTACAGTGCTTCCCTATATTTACATTAAGTTTTACAGAGTTTCACTTTTTTCTGCCCTTGAGGACTACCATACAGAAAATCTGTCTGGGCTTCAGACAAAGAAGAGTTTGTTCCAAAACATACATCTGAAGCAGTCTACCTGAAAGAATCTGATCTTCAGACAGGCAATTAACCACCATTTTCAGACAAACGTTCAATTTACTTCAGCACATTGAAAACCAGGGTGAATGACAGAATTATTTTGGCTGGCAAAGACCTTTAAGATCATTAAATCCAACAATTAACATAACTCTACCGACTTTGGTGCTAAACCATGTCCCTAGGCACCACATCTACATATTTTTTAAACACCTCCAGGGAAGGTGATTCAGCTATCTTCCTGGGCAGCCTGTTCCATTGTTTGATAACCCATTC
Source organism: Aegotheles bennettii (assembly GCA_013398125.1). Lineage (NCBI taxonomy): Eukaryota > Metazoa > Chordata > Aves > Caprimulgiformes > Aegothelidae > Aegotheles > Aegotheles bennettii. The sequence goes on along the minus strand of VZRW01001043.1, from coordinate 1,500 downwards.
AGTGAAGAATTTTCTTCTAATATCCAATCTAAACCTCCCCTGGTGCAACTTGAGGCCATTTCCTCTCATCCTCTCACTTGTCACCTGGGAGAAAAGACCAACCCCCACCTCACTGCAGCCTCCTTTCAGGTAGCTGTAGAGAGTGATAAGGTCTCTCCTCAGCCTCCTTTTCTCCAGGCTAAACAACCCCAGTTCCCTCAGACAGTCCTCATAAGACCTGCACTCCAGGCCCTTCACTAGCTTCATTGCCCTTCTTTGGACACGCTCCAGCACCTCAATGTCTTTCTTATGGTGGGGGGCTCAACACTGAGCACAGGATTTGAGGTGTGGCCTCACCAGTGCAGAGTACAGGGGGACAATCACTTCCCTATTTCCACACTATTCCTGACACAAGCCAGGATGCTGTTGGCCTTCTTGGCCACCTGAGCACACTGCTGGCTGATATTCAGTTGGCTGTTGACCAATATCCCCAGGTCCTCTTCCACCAGTCAGCTTTCTAGTCACTCATCCCCGGGCCTGTAGCGCATGGGGTTGTTGCAAACCAGGTGAAGGACCCAGCACTTGGCCTTGTTGAATATCTCATACAATTGGATCCACATCTCTCTGCAGAGCTTTCCTACCCTGGAGCAGATCAACACTCCCACCCAACTTCTTGTCATCTGCAAACTTACTGAGCATGTATTTGATCCCCTCTTCCAGATCATTGGTGAAGATATTAAAGAAAACTGGTCCCAGTATTGAGCCCTGAGGAACCTCACTTGTCACTGGCTGCCCACTGGATTTAAATCCATTCACCACACCTCTTTGGGCCCGGCCACCCAGACACTTTTTACCCACTGAAGCATACACCTGTCCAAGCCACGACCAGCCAC
>VZRW01001042.1:125178-274944 GCA_013398125.1 Aegotheles bennettii | reverse complement strand
GCTCTGCTGTGGGACAAGCCCGCACTCGAGCCGTGCACGGCGGCAAAATGAGTATTAGTATTTTTAGTATATTCATTAGTATTTTGAATATTATGTTGCAAAGACAATTTTTTTTGCTAAATAAATGGCCAGTGGCACTATTAATGCTGAATGAGTCCATCAAGATCATGTTATTATCATAAATGTCAGGAATTGAGCATGATTAGGCCATTATTTTACAGTTGGTACAGTGTCTGATAGTTACTGATGGGCATTAAAAGGGGCACCGAGTGAAAAGCTGACCTGCTTCTTAGCTTTTTGTTCATCTGTTAAAGAATTTGTGACTAATTCCTGAAGGCAGAGTTTGAGCACACCTGATTTTTTAATATTTTAATCTCAGGTAATGGCAGTGACAAACCCAAAACACAGTCTAGCATCAGCTTTGAATCTGAAGCAATGCTTTTAAGTTATAGTTCAGATAGAAAGTTTGTCTTCACTGAATACTTTTATTATCTTATGTTTGCGTGCTTGGGTTGTAACCTTTATATATTGGGGATTGTGATTATTTTTCTTTATGATATAAAGGTATAGGGGTGTTAACCCAGGCATGAGAGCTTTTTTTAAGTTTCATATCTGCTCTGTTTAGGGCTTAACTGTGTGACACTTGAAAATGTGCTTGGATTGTAGCTCCAGGAATTGCCTTTTGTAATGAATTTAAAATGCTTTTTGCAGGATACATCTAGAGTACTGCAGAAGGGGATGAACCTGGCTTCCTCTTCCCTGTGGCTGTGTTTTTCTCATTGTTTTCCTTATGCCAGAGTTTTGGGTTTTTTCCAGTTACCAACTTCACAGCTGATTCTGAATGCTAATGTCAGCATGAGAGAGCAGACAGGTAAAGAATAGGTAGATGGAGGGGACTGTGAGCCAGATTGCCATTTTCAGCAGCATCCTACGCATCAATTAAAGTGACCATGGAACTGCATCAGGCCCACGCTGTCCAAGCTGTGTCTGTATGCTCTTAGCTATACCCAGGGACTTGCTGGAGTATGTGGCTCAGACTGGTTGATTTGATGATCGAGTTTGTACCAGCAAACTAGTGTTGCAAAAACCAGCATCAGAAGCAGTGCAAGTAATCAGAGTGGGTGGTCTGCTTTGAGGCTGAACCTTGAGCCACTGTGAATGTACCAGGATATTGGTATGTTCTGGTCTTCATAATGATGAGAGCCCATGTCTCACAGCTGAGAAGACATGTAATGAAGGCTAAGATATACAAAAATCATAGCTGGTGGCTGAGGCATGTATATGCTAGCCCGATGCATGTTAAAGATGGACAGGTACTGTGTGAAGAAGTAAAGTTCTTTCTTGATACTGATCTTCTATGTAGTTCCTGTAATAAAGAAAAGGTTATAATAATGTGTCTGTACAAGTATACACATGGACATGCGCACTGTTCATGTTTTGACACTGTTGTGCCTGCTTTCTTCACTGCTATATGAAATAACTGTATTGTAGACTGAGGACTGGTCTGTGTTAGAAACTACTCTCATTGGAGCATGTTGTATCCCGTGTATAGAACAGAGATGCCCTGTTATCTGATGAATGTCTTTAATTGCTGGATTTCCAGAACTTTGCTTCTCCAGAGGTGAAAGTTTTTTCAGTTGAGATCCCGTCTGGTAGTCACACACAGATCTAGCTCTGATGAGAAGAAGGTGCTGACAGCTAGTGTAACGGGCTTGGAACATGTGCTGTGATTCACCTAAAGGGGAGAACAAAGCTGACAGCTGCATGGATGTTGTCACAGAATCAGCCTGGACACCTTTCAAGCTGGTTTGAAGCCGCCTTAGCTTTGATAGGCATTAGAGGATAGATGTTATCCTTGGTATGTGCTCCTGTAACCTATGATTATTGAACAGCAAAATGTCACTTGATGACTGCACTGTATAGTGTGTGCCTGATGCTGTATGCAGGGCTTGCAGATATATTTATAATACAAGGGGGATCAGAGGAGCCACCCACACAACTGAAATGTTTTCAGGAAATAAAAGCTGCTTGAAAAGACCACTTGGGTCTCTAGAGGGTGAAAAGCCAATTTTGACCTTATGGAAACTTGCTGATCTTACAAAGAAGGTGTTAGCAGAAGAGAGAGATAAATCTATAATTGAATTACTTTCTGCCTTACAAAATGTGCCCAGTAGCAAGATCCACAAAAGTTGTGTGATTTTTAAAAAAGAAGATGAGAACCAGCATGCTTTCTTCTTCCCCAGTGGCCATTCTTTTTGTGGAATTCAGCTCTCCACATGGTTTAGCATTCCCTTGCTTGTCAATGGGACTATCCCACAATATGTGATGGTGATTACATCTGTGATTGAGGGGGAGGGCAAATACTTTACTAAATCATAGAATGGTTTGGGTTGGAAGGGACCTGAAAGATCATCTAGTTCTACCTCCCCTGCCATGGGCAGGGACACTTCCCACTAGACCAGGTTGCTCCAGGTTGGTCTCACCACTCTCACAGTAAAGAATTTCTTCCTACTATATAAGCTGAACCTACCCTCTTTCAGTTTGAAAACTATTGCCCCTTGTCCTATCACTACATGATACTACAAGTCCCTCTCCAGCTTTCCTGTAGGCTCTCTTCAGGTACTGGAAGGCTGCTTATAAGGTCTCCCTGGAGCTTTCTCTTCTCCAGGCTGAAGAAGCCCAACTCTCTCAGCCTGTCTTCATAGGAGAGGTGCTCCAGCCTTCTGATCATCTTCATTTACTATACCTGTTAGAGTAGTATAAATGTACTACTCTAACTTCCTCTTGTAGGCGTACGAACTATGCCAATATCGGGCATTCTTATTCTGAGATGATAACCCTGGTGGCTATGAACTGGAAAGCTTTTTCAGTAAAGTGTTACTTTTCAGTAGATGGACTGGTTCCATCTGTGCAAAATGACTACCTGGATTAAACATTGCTTATTTTTTATCTTAAGGGAAGTACTGCAGTTTATTTGTTCTTCTTAAGCTAGTATCTTTATTTAAACATACTGATGCTTTTCTGAAAAGGCTCTTTCTCAGACCCATTGCAACCCTTTTGTTTCATTCCTGTGACTTGCCCTATTGAAGAGAAGAGATTCTCTTGTGTGTGTTTACTGGGCACATTGGTTAGATGAGTGCAACTAATAGAGCAAGGGAAGCATTTGTTCAGCAGATATCCTTGTTACTCAATAAATTAGCCAAAATAATGCTTGATTTTGTATTAATTCCCTGACAGATGCTGTAGACCAGTGTAAATATAGTTCCATTCAGCGAGTGAGAGATGAGAGGAACTTGATGAATTTGTTTTTGATGTTCTCTCTCTTCTCTGGCTTTTAAACTGGAGTTGTTGACATGAGTCGTGAAATATCTGCAGTTGGTGACTCTCGGTGTGTGTATCACAGAATCACAGAATTCTAGGGGTTGGAAGGGACCTCGAAGGATCATCTAGTATGGACTATTGCTTTGACAAAGCCTCTAAAAAAGGGAGTCTCTGAAGAAGCATGTTATGTTTCTTTCATTGTGCAGTAGATGCTAACTGGTTGGTTATGGAAGTTTGATAATTTGCTAGGAAGATTCCCATTTCAAAAGTGACTGTTGTGTTCTTGGTGAAAGTTTCTATGTAATCATGGCCAGCTAGAGGTGCTGAGAGTCTCCTGGTTATGGAGAGGAAAAATGTACTACACTGCCTGACTACTTCAGAATACAAAGTGTGGTGGCTTTTGTGTATCATGGCAAAGGTGTGATGGGTAAAGCAGATTCCTTAAACTTGGCTTTCTTGTAAGTGCAGGAGTGAAGTGGTCAGAACTGTGATTAGAATAACTTCTTTCTTGTAGCATGCTGCCTTGCAACTGGAGCTTTATAGCATGTGGTTTCTGCCTTTAGAGTGCCTTGTTGGTGCCACAGTGAGGGTTATGGTGTGAAGGCATGAACCATTGTGCTAGTCTCATGAAGCTTCTGTGCCAGGAGAGTACAGGATGGGAAGAGCTCTCCTGAGCTGGTGACACCAGCCTCCTGCTACATTTAATCAGCATTGTAACAAAGTGGCAGTGGGCTTCCGTCTTCTGTTCTTTTCTTACTTGCCTGATTCTTCTACTCGAAATAGTATCAGCCCCAGGCTCCCTTTGGGTAGCTTCCATGAGGGGATAAATGCAGGGCTTTCTTAGCTTGATTTGCTGTATTCTTTTCCTACTCGCCCAACCCCTCTCCCTGGCTGGTTGNGCTTTCTTAGCTTGATTTGCTGTAACCCCTCTCCCTGGCTGGTTAGTTTTTTCTTCTCCCCAGGGCCTGTAGACTGTTGTTTTTTTGGTTTTTTTTAACCTCCAGATACAGTTGAAGGAGTTTCCAAGAGGAATGGGCCTGCAGGAATTATTTTTGCTAGTCCTCTTTCTTACATGTGCCTAGGGTTCCATGTATTGATGTACATTCAAATCCATTAATTCACAAGGCAAATTACTCATGCAATTTAGTCTGGGACTCCACTGGGGTGTTCTTGTGAGGGAATTTCTTCCAGTACTACAGAGAACTTTTCCCATCAGTATGAACAGAACATGAGTCATTTGTTGCAGATAGAGCTGTAACTGTGTATGTGGGTGACATTTACCTGTGCATTCAGGTAATGAAGTCCAGGAAAACATTTCTCCTGAGGTGGGGGAGGATGAAAGAAAAATGTCTTGACTTCAGCCAAAGTCCTTCCTGACCTCTCATGGTAAGAAATGACTGGACACACTGCTCTTGAAAGGAAAGATACTATTTGAGTCATAATAATGAATGAAGATGCATGAGTTCAGTTCATAGTTCTGCCATAAACTGCCTTGTGTGATAGTGAGCAAGATTCTTGGTATCCTGAAAACCTATAAATGAGGCAAATAATTTTTCTTTTCTCCCAGCCTCATCTGTTTAAATTGTGATGTCTGTGAGATGGGGACAGTACACATTGTGCAAATGTACAGGAGGTGAAAGCACCTGAGCTATTCTGTCCTCTCTGCTACCTTGTGCCAGCTGTTCTGCATAACTACAGCAGCAAGGGCATGGGAGAGACTGGAAGATGCAGAGAGGTAGAGTGACACTTGGAGGACTGTAAAGAGGTATTAGCCTAGAGGGTCATGAGAGTATCTTTAAGTATTTAGCATTTGAGACATTTCAGAAGGTGTAGGAATTTTGTTTTTCCTCATTAATTCAGGCTATGCCAAAGATTCATGTGCCTTTTAAAAGTGAAATAAATGCAATAATATAAAGGCAGAAATGAGAATTGGCTGGTTCATAGAGGAGGAAGGGAAGATGTCAGGCTTTACTTTGAGGATGATGAGAAGAGGAGAATGGTTTTTTGACTTTACTGTAACTGAGAGCAGTACACGTAAAGGTTTTGCTCACACCGATTCACACCATGTGTGTCGCTGCTTTGTAAATGCTGTCAAGTAACACTGTTACAGACTGCCAGACTCCAATACAGGGCACTGATCTGTAGATCTATTTTTTTTTTCCCCTAGTAAAGGGCATCTCCAATGCTAGCTGTATTTAAAGGCATAGAGAAGAGTTTCAAAAAGCTACACACAGTAGCTGTCATAATTTACTATAAAAGCCTGCTGTTTATGGTAACTAATGAGTATGTCAGGTCTGTGGATATGTTGGGCCAGGTCATTAGTTGATATAAACTGACATTGTTTCATGGAACTGAGGGGAGTTTCATGCATTTCACTCCACTTGGGAACCTGTGCCCTAGCAAGCATGGCAGGACTGTGAAGGGCTGAGGGGAAGCTTGAGGTCCCTGGTAGTCTTGTTAATGTGCTGGATTGGCACAGATGAATCTCCAGGGTAATCTGCTTTCTTTGCTGGGAAGGAGGATGGCTTCCAGGTTGTTTGAGTCTTATCCTTCTCTTTTTCCACATTCTTCCTTCTCACCTCCCCCAGTGGTTGGATTTTCTTCCAGGTGGTGCAGGGAGGACACAGCTGTGTCTATGTTTGTGTGGTGAAGAAATATCACCAGTTCCTTGTGTCAGCAACTGTTATGTAATTGTAGGTGCCTTAGTCATATTTGCAGGGAAGTGAAAGTAAGTGGGAACAGGTAGTAGTTGATACGAGTCACCTACATTGAAAGATTATGGTATAGAATGGAAATAGAATTCCATTCTATAGCCAGCAACTGCTGGCTGGATTTGCATTGACTGGAGATGAAATTGTGTACCTGGCTTAGTGTTGTGAATATTATGGCATTAGCATATCATGGGAAGCATGGATGACCAGGTACAAGAAACAATTTTACTTCTAAGTTTGGGTGTTGTTTCTTAAGCTTTGTTGTTTCTCCTGCTTTGTAGAACATAGCAGCTTTAATCAGGTTATACTTCACAGCCTGCCCATAATGAAGAATTACTTTCTTCCAGCCTGTTCCAGACATTGCTTGACTTCCTGTGGCTCACTTTTGTCTCTTGTGCCCATCCAGCTGTGAGGAATCATCCTTCTGCCTTATCTACCATGTACTGCCTAGTGTTAAAGCACATCAGAAGCAGGAGGATCTTCATAGCAGGAGTTTACTTGTATCTTAAGTGATACAAAATTTTGATATAGCCACAGCATATTTCTTAAATACAGTCTCACTGTAGGTAGCTTTTCTTAGAGTTGAAAATTAAATATGGCTTTGGTTGGCCATGTGCTCAGGGTAGGGACCAGCTAACTCACAGGCTTCCAACAACCCCAGTGCATCAGTGATGCTTACAGTGTACTATGAGCAGGCATTTCCATAGGAGGTCTGCTTGCTTGGGTTCTGTGTTGAGAAGCATTTTGTCTTGATTAGAATAGTGCGTGCTAGTTTTAGTGCATGGACCAAGCATTGTGTTCGCACTAGCTATACAAAAGGAGTAACAACATGAATATGAAGTATAAACTAGAGAGTGGTTGTAGGATGTGCCAGCCTGAAGATGAGACAGAAGAGCAAAGGCAGAGGGCAGAAACTGCTGGGAGAGGTAAAGAAAGACATTGCATTCATTACCTATTTGTGGGCCTGGTGTGGTTTTAACAAGAAATATGCTAGTTAGCCATAATGCTGATAGAATACCAGGGACCAGTGAACATCTGTTGTCCCTGCAAATTTAATCTCCACCTGTAGCATTTAATCTGCTTGACTAATTTTTGTGTTGTTGTAGCAAACTGCAAGACAGAAGGGCAATCAAAGTAAAATGCTTTAAATTTGGATTTTCCTGGGGATGGATGTGTAGTGGGTTGACCCTGGCCCACCAAAGGTGCCCACCAAAGCTGCTGTTTCACTCCCCTCCTCAGCTGGACTGGGGAAAAAAATATAACAGAAGGTTTGTGGATGGAGCTAAGGACAGGGAGAGGTCACTCACCAATTACCGTCACAGGCAAAACAAACTTGACTTGAGGAAATTAGTTTTAATTTATTAGCAATCAAATCGGAGCAGGGTAATGAGAACTAAAATGAAATCTTACAAACACCTTCACCCACCCCTCCCTTCTTCCTGGGCTCAACTTAACTCCTGATTTCTCTACTTTCTCCTACCAGCAGCACAGTGGATGGGGAATGGGGGTTGTGGTCAGTTCATCACACATTATCTCTGCTGGTCCTCCCTCCTCAGGGGGAGGACTCCTCACTGTCTTCCCCTTCTTCAGCATGAGGTCCTTCCCATGAGACAGTCCTCCATGAGCTTCTCCAAAGCAAGTCCTTTCCATGGGCTACATTTCTTCACAAACTGCTCCAGTGTGGGTCCCTTCCACAGGGTGCAGTCCTTCAGGAACAGACTGCTCCAGCATGGGTTCCCCATGGAGTCACAAGTCCTGCCAGCAAACCTGCTCAGTGCGGACTCCTCTCTCCACACGTCCACAAGTCCTGCTGGGAACCTGCTGCATGGTGGGTTTCCCATGGAGTCACAACCTCCTTTGGGCATGTCCACCTGCTGGAGTGTGGAGTCCTCCAGGGACTGCAGGTGGATATCTTTTCCACTGTTAACCTCCATGGACTGCAGGGGGTCAGCCTGCCTCACCGTGCTGTTCATGATGGGCTGCAAGGGGAATCTCTGCTCTGGTGCCTGGAACACCTCCTCTCCCTCCTTTTTCACTGACCTTGGTGTCTGCAGAGTTGTTGCTCTCACATATTTTCACTTCTGTCTCCTGCTGCAATTGTGGTTTTTTTTCTTTCCCCCTTAACTATGTTAAGCAGCCACTGTTGCTGCCTGGCTTGGCCTTGACCAGTGGCTACTGGCTTTAGCTCTGTTGGACTGTCTCAGTTCAAATGTCCAGGGCGAGCCACAACCCAGAGAACACAATTGCTCTCTGTTACTCCTCTCCACCTTCCCCGGGGAAGATAAAAGGGCAATAAGGAAGAGAGGCTTAACAGTTGGAAGATAAAACTAGAACAGGTTTAATAGAATGGGGAAGGGGGAGTAACAAAGTATACAAGTTTATACAAAACCTGATCTCCATGATCGCTGATAGAAGTTCCTGAAAGTTCTCTCACATTAAGCCGATGCAGGGAAAAGTGTCCAAAGCTTTTCCCAGCACCTGATGGATTTGGATTCTACAGAGCACGTGGCGAGCTGATGATGAAGGGCAGGATTCTTTCTCTGGGATGAAATTCCTGTCCTCCTGGCTTTTATAGAGTGTGGCAGGAAGTGGGAGGGGAATATGGATCCCTCTCTGTTTTGCCCACCCTGGACCCCCTCAGGGTCCTAAACCCCACCCCCTCTCTGGGTCCTCGCACTAATACCATGAAATTTTGCCCGTGCCCCCTCAAACCATAACATGGACACAGGGGAAGTTTCCAGCAGCTTCTCACAGAAGCTGTAGTCCCCCTGCTATGAAAACCTTGGCACACAAACCCAGTACAGGATGCTTTTTGTCTTCTATGAATTTCTGAAACTCCAAGATAGGAGCTGCTGGTCACAGACTTGTATGGAGTTTTTAATATTTTTTTTTTCATATTTTTATATACCTAATATGTCTTTTTTCCTGGTTTCTCCCATGTTTTGTTAAGTATAAGCACTGCCCAGTCTGCCCCAAACAAAACCAGAAGCTAACTGAGCTAGACATGATAAATAGGTATTGTGAGAGATTATTTCTGCTATAAAAAGGCAGATTTTGGTCTCAAGATAGACCGATTAGTTGGAGTGTTCTCTCTATTGTGTGTGAGAACTGAGGGACAGAGAAGTGAAAACTCAAGTCCCATTGATCACTGCTTTGCCTATAGAACAGGGATGTGGAGGAGGTGGTGAAGAACTGCATCTGCTCTTGAGTTGCTTTAACTAATAGGATGCAATGTGACATTACTGTGACTCAGCACAGCACTTTTGAAAATCGCTAAAGATGTTGATTCCAAACCCATTTAGGGTCTTTAGACTGAGTATAAAAGATTCCAAAATATTTGCAGTGTTTTAAGCCAACCTTCGTTTCTACAGTGTGACCTAAAGAAAACACAGAAAGCAATACTGATTCTTCATGAGATGCATTTGGTTTTCCCAAGGCCTAATGGTGCTAGCAATCCCATTAAAGGAGTTCCTTAAATCCTTCTCCAGAGGGGAGGGAATGTGTTTGAGATACCAGCGATGCGTATAGTTGTTTAATATCTTTGGTATAGATGCATAGTATCTAGTTACTGGTTTAGATGCTTTCTAAACTTAGCAAGTAAGTGTGGGTTGGAAACTCTTATTGATCCTGCCTGGATGGTGATAATTTGGCTCCTGTACAGACCACAAATAAATTTTCAATGTATTCTGTGCAGTTAACCTGTAATGAGCCTCTCGTCACTGAGACTATGTGCTGGGAGTGTTACCCAAGGCATCCCAATTTTTGCAGGACTTGAGTAGGATAGGGCAGCAGGTTGTGAGGTCCTGAGGATGCTCTGTGACAAAAGAGGATAAGTGTGTGTCTAAAGGGCTTTGCCTGGAAGCAAACTGAATGTGAGTGCTCCCATCAGACAGAAGGGGACATGCCTATGAGTCTCTGGGGGAATCCAGCAGTTAAGACTGCTTCTCTAAGTTACTTAGAACAACACTTGTCAAAGTGAAGAACTCTTTGGACAAGGTCAATACTGCTGTCCTGGCCCAGAGAGAGCTTAGTTGTGCTTTACTTCTCACACAAATTAAGTCACATCTACTGCTCACACCTGTTATGGTTTGAGGGGACACAGGCTAATTTTATGGCATCAATATGAGGACCTAGAGAGAGGGTGTTTAGGACCCTGAGGGGTCTTGGGGGCAGAACAGAGAGAGGTCCATATTGCCTGCCATACCCTATAAAAGCCAGGAGGATGGGAAGTCTGTCCCTTCTTTCTCCCTTCTTCCTTGGGGCTTTGCTGCACTTGGAGGTCTTGGAGAGAGGATCCTGTTCTTTGTTATCGGCTTGCCATGTGCTCTGCAAGATCTGAATCCATCAAGTGATGGGAAGAGCCATGGACCCTTTTGAGAGGGACCTTTGGACACTTCCTTCAGCGACCATCGAAATTGGGTTTTGTATATATTTGTATATTTTTCATTATTATACTATGTGTTTCTATCCCTTCCCTGATCTAGTTTTAACTTTCAACCTTGAAGTCTCCCTTTCTTATTCCTCTTTTATCTTCCCCTGGGAGGGTGGAGGGGAAGTAATGGAGAGCAATTCTGTTCTCTGGGTTTTGGTTTGCCCTGAACACTGAACTGAGACAACACCACTGCCAAACACAAGTGTTCTTAAATTACTGCACAGCAGTTCTTTGTTTACCACAAAGTGCCTGCCATAGCTGCAGTGATTCTGGTCCAACAAAAAAATGTGCTGTTTTATAGTAGCTGGCTGATGTGCTCACAGCACGTGCTACGTTGCTATGCCAGCATGGGGACCTGTGGCCAGACCAAGTTACCTTGTGGCCAGATGGAGGATCAGAGCAGAGGGAGCTACTACAAGCCAAGATGGAAAACTTACTTGGTTTGTGTGTTTTGGATGGTTAGTTGAGGAGAGCAAAAGATCTAGACTTGCCTCAAAATTTGGAATGTGTTGTTTTAACTCTGTGAAGTTACCACAAAGGGCAAAAATAGGATACGTGTGTCTTCTCCCCAGAAATACCATAGTAAAAATTGTATGAGGTAGCCTACCTGCCTCAGAAATTTTCTGGGAGCAAGACACGTGTCTTGGTGTATCCACAGCAACAAAACTAAGATAATAGTAATTTTAAGTCACTAGTTTAAAAGGAAAAGCTGAAAAGCTGTAAAAGAAAAAAAGAGGAGTGAGTACTTTTCTAGTGCTGCAATTTCTGCAAATTCACTGCTAGGTCCTTAAGTGCTTCACTTGATTGATTGGGATAGGATATTCAATGACATGTGAGCTGTTGTTGTTACCACCAAAATTTTCTTTGCTAACAGTGGCTGATTTTCCTGTCTATCTTGTCCCTCAACAGGTGCTTCTGAGTGCTTGCTCAGGGCATGCTTGTGGCATTTACCTGACTTGCTCCCTGTGGAGCTGGGTGCTCACTGGGAGCGTGGGGGTATTTGGTTCATTTCCCAGCTCTGTGGCAGACTCCTTGGGCAGGTCTCCTGTCTTCCTGCATGATGTCAAGTGTTGTGGATGATCTTAGGGCAGCTTCAAGTGTTACTGTGACTCAGTGTCATGCCACAGTATTAGGTGGGCCTCTGAAAGAGTGTAGCATGACCCTGGACCTAGCTAGTAAACCATCAGTTAGCTCAGGCAGAGCTGCATTACCCTTGCTTCCTTTGCTGAGAGAGAGCTTGAAGAGTGGGGAGGATCCTGCTGTTGCTGGTGTTGCCTTTGTCATAGCGTCTCAGGTCCGTACCCATTGCAGCATGGAAAGGGTATTTCTTGAACTTATAAGGATGACAGAGGGACAGATGTATGCAGTAATGTGATACTATAAGAGGTGTATCAGCTGATGTCCTCTACATGGACCTGTGCAAAGCATTTGGTACTGTCCTGAACAGTATTCTTGTCTCTAAATTGGAGAGATGTGGACTTGGTGGATGGACCACTCTATGGATAAGGCATTAGCTGAATGGTCACACTCGGGGTGTTGCAGTCAGTGGCTTGATGTCCAAGTGGAGATCAGTGACGAGTTGTGTTCCTCAGGGATCAATATTCGGACCAGTGCTGTTTAACACCATTGTCAGCGACATGGACAGTGTGATCGGATGCACCCTCAACAAGTTTGCTGATGCCACCAAGCTGCGTGGTGTGGCATGGTCCACGTGCTGGAAGGAAGGGATGCCATGCGGAGGGACCTTGACGGGCTTGAGAGGGACCGTACAAACTGCATGAAGTTCAACAGGGCCAAGTGCAAGGTCCTGCACCTGGGTTGCAACAATCCTATGCACAAATACAGGCTGGGTGGAGAATAGACTGAGAGCAGCCCCAAAGCGAAGGGCTTGGGTTTGTTGGTTGATAAGATCAACATGAGCCAGCAAAGTGCTCTTGCAGCCCAGAAAGCCAACCATCTCCTGGGCTGCATCTAAAGTAGTGTGGCCAGCAGGTTGAGGGATGTGGTTCTTCCCCTCTACTCTGCTCTTGTGAGATCCCACCTGGAGTACTGTGTCCAGTTGTGGAGTCCCCAGCAGCAGAAGGACACGGAGCTGTTGGTCTGAGTCCAGAGGAGGGCCATGAAGATGATCAGAGTGTTGGAGCACCTCTCCTATGATGACAAACTGAGAGATTTGGAATTGTTCAGCCTGGAGGAGGCATGGGGGGAGAACTTAAAGCAGCCTTCCAGTACCTAAAGGGGGCCTACAGGAAAGATGGAGAGGGACTTTTTGCAAGGGCATGTAGTGATAGGTGGAGACTTAATGGTTTTAAACTGAAAGAGGGTAGATTTAGATTAGATACTAGAGGAAATTCTTTACTGTGAGGGTCATAAGATACTGGAACAACTTGTGCCTGCCCCCTCCCTGACAGTGTTCAAGGCCAGGTTTGATGGGGCTTTGAGGAACCTGGTCTAGGGAGAGGTGTCCCTGTGCATGGCAGAGGATTGGAACTAGATGGTCTTTAAGGTCCCTCCCAACCTAAATCATTCTCTGATTCTTTAGGAATTGAAGTAACTTCTTCAGAAAATACCTACAATCTCTGCTTAAAGGCTTACAGTGGAGATAGTTGGCTATGTCCATTGAGAATACATTTCAGGAGCTAAGTACTTGTCATATTTTAAAAACGCCTTATGTTTCCGAAAGCCCTGGAACAGTTTTAAGAATCACTGTGCAAGTATTGGAACTGATGCATTTGAAAAGTGCTATGTCTGTATTTGTGTGTGTAATCGTATATATGAAATGAAATGTATTCTCTAAAAGGATACCTCTTCAATGATGAATTTGAAATAATGACAAATCAGGTTAAGATTTCAAGTTTGCCTAACCATTTAATAGCACTTAGATTAAGTCGTATTTACCAGTGCAGGTTTGCCTAGGACTTTAAAGGAAAATGGAAGTACTTGAACCACAGGAAATCAATGGCTTAATTGTCTGGAAAAATAGTTCAATGCAGTTCCAGGATAACCTGTGAGAGCAACAACCTATTCTGCAGGTATAGCGAGAACATTTGTCCAACAAGTTTTTCAGCAATATTAGTTTCATGATTGGTAACTTGTGAAGTTGTGAGACTGACTGGGAGTTGAGCATGCTATATAGCTTGTGCTCGGGAGGGATTGAAGAAAGACTGAGTGAAGGTTAGGGATATATTCTCTTTATTCTGGTAGAACCAGTCACATTTCCTCCTTTCTTTCACTGTAGACAATACTATTTTAAAAACCAAATTAAAATGTAAAGTTTGTTTTAATAAACCTTTTTTCCTCTCTTGGTGAGCCATCAAATTTGGGTCACTTCAGGTAGTAAATAAATGCTGTTTCTGCAGATTTTAGTTGGGTTTCACTTATTCTCCAAGAATAGCTTGACATAAAATAAAAGTTAAACAGACAAAAAACTCTGACCAAATGAAAGAAGAAGGAAACAAAGAAACCTATCCCAACTTCACTAAAAAGGAAATCCATCATTCATTCATCTAAAAATGACAAAAATTGAAACCTGAATAAATGTAGAATTTATTGCATAACTGCTTAGTTAAATGAATGGTAATGTATCTCTACTTAAGAAATTTGCACACTGAACTTTAGTGTGTGGGGTAGTTTAATCTAAACATCTGTATGTTTTCATCATTACTAAGCAAGGAGAATCAGCCCTTTTTCAGGCATAACAGCTAAAAGTGGAAACCAAGTTCAAAGCTGCTGACCTTAAGCTTTCAAATTTCAGACTTTTAATCCAAAAATTTGATTTAATTAGGAATATTGAAACTATTAAATTATTAGTGTATGACATAATAGTGTCTAAATTGTGAGTAATGGTCAGCATCAGGCAGCCTCTCCCTTCTGGCAGGTACAAAAGGGTGTTGTGGGAGCTGCTTCTGTACCTTCTGGTGAGATGCAACAAGTCCCATGAAGAACCTCTGCTGGTTTCTGTGGTGGTTGAGGTTGAGTGGCTCTATGCCGTTGGCGACTGAGTTGGTGCTGTTATCTCTGGTTGTATGTCCAGTGCTGGGTGTTTGCAGAGCTTCTTAGCGCTGCTTGTGCAAGCCTAGGGAAGAGTGCTGATGTCTGGAAACATAAATAAATTGTCTAGCACAACACTCCTCATTTCACATGATTATTTAAAACTCCACAACAATTTCTGGTCTCAAAATAACGTATTTAGAAATATAGCACACATCTCCTTGGCATTTAGTTACACTAGATACAAAGGCAGACATTGAGAGTTAGACATCAGGGATGGAAAGCAATGGCTGATGCAGAGAGGCTTTCAAGACTCTGCTACATTTCAGCCTCCCTAGTAGATTTACCTGCTTTGATGTGCAATTGCCTTCTCAGGCTGCACTGGGACAGTCTCATCCTAGCCAACAGATGGGTTGTTCGCGTTGCTGATTCTATCTAGAGTGCTCAGGATACATATGAACTTAAAGACATCTTTCTGCTCTGTATTTGAGAATCCATAGAATCATCAAGGTTGGAAGAGACCTTCAAGATCATCCAGTCCAAACGCCTACCTACATCACCACTAAACCACATCACTCAATGTCACATCCACATGCATCTTGAACACCTCCAGGGATGGTGACTCCACCACCTCCCTGAGCAACCTATTCCAATACCCAATCACCCTTAAAGTGAAGAAATTTTTCCTAATGTCCAGTTTGAATCTTCCCTGCTGCAATTTAAAGCCGTTTCCTCTTGTCCTGTCACTATGGGCACAGCAGAAGAGACCAACCCCCGCCTCACTACAGCCTCCTTTCAGGGAGTTGTAGAGAGCAATGAGGTCCCCCCTGAGCCTCCTCTTCTCCAGACTGAACAACCCCAGCTCCCTCAGTCATTCCTCACAGGACATGTTTTCCAGTCCCTTCACAAGCTTTGTTGCCCTTCTAAATATAAAAATGATAAAAGCAAAAGCTCCTCTGCAAGAGAAGAGGGAACGTTCTCGGGGGTTAGGCTGAGTCTTCAGAACAGCCAAAGGAAGATCACGGATCTTGCAGCTTTCAGGGCTAAGTGCTGAGCCACAGATGCTTTTGCAAGCAGAAACACAGGGTGCGAATATTTAACAAAACCTTGTCAAGTGAATACTCCAGGCCATGCAATTCTCTCTGAGATGCTGCTAAAAGATTAAACAATGTGTGACAGATGGTTATGTTGCTTAATACAGTACTGGAATATGTCCAGTATTACAGTAATAAATATGATATTGTAGAAGGAGGTCAGATATCTTACAGCCTGCCAGCCTTGTAGCTTTGCTCAGGCTCAGTTGCTTCTGAATAAACAGGAACACTTGTCTGGTTACTTGTTTTTGTAATTGTAGTTTGGTAAAGCAAAGGTGATAATAAAAAATATTTTTTAAATATAATAACAATATAATATTTATATAAGTAATAAAAAATATTCCCTGGAGCCTTAATCTTGGATAGAGGAGAAGTTTCTTTAGTTGTAAGTTGCACATGGGTCTCAAGCACACAGGAGCATGGTTCATCGGTAACGTTTGCAGCTCTGTGCCATTTCTCAGTGTAGAGGATGTAGCTATGAGCCGGACCTTTACTGGATTTAGTGCTAACTCAAGAGCTTCTTGTGGTGTTGGACTAAGTTAACAGGAGGTGGTCCTTTTCCAAAGATAATAGGTTTGCAATAGAACTCGCACGAGGGATGCAGAGTGCAAGTGGGGCAGAGTTTTTGAGTGGTGTTCTGCTGCTTGCACTAACTCTAGTGGAAGTTACACATGCTCATCAGTTTAAGAGCTGATACACAAGTGTGCTACAGTCTCATATTCTGAACTTTGTAAAGAATAACTCCAAAGAGTAAAATCAGTCCAGTAGTTTTCAGAGACTAGAGTGAAGCATGTGTTGCAGGAATATGGTTGTCAAGGTTAATGCTGATATAAAGAGGTTAAGAATAGCATAGATTTCAGGAAATCCTAAAATAGGAGTGGGAAGGGAGTATCTTTATATATTCCCCTATGTTTTTATATATATAAAAATCCAAGAGGGTAATTCAAGTATTGAAGCTAGCGCAGATATCAGCTTGAGGTGACTTCTCTGGCAGATTTTCTGGGTTTTGAGTACATGGTGAGTGAGTGTGGGCACGGCAGGAGAGTTTTAGTCTTTTGTGGGGCAAGGAAACATTTTGCATCAAGCAATAGGAATTGAAGGAAGAGACTTCAACAGAATGGTTCCAGGTTGATAAGTGGAGTTTTGTTTGAGGGGAGAACATGTGGGCAAGAAATACAATGTTACCTTAATTTAAAAATTGAAAAGAAAGTGAAAAAAAACCCCAGGGGTAGGTGGGAGACTGGTGACTGGTGGAACAGAGATGAAACTTGTTAACATTTCCTTTTGGTACTTTTCCTTTAAAAACAAGAACTAGCAGTGTTCGTATCTGTTTTAAAATATAATTTCCACAGCCTCTTTTTTTTTTTTTTAAGGGGCACTACCTGCTAGTGCAAGAGTACAGGCAGTAGCATCCAGAGAGTAGTAGCCAGCAGCTCAATGTCTGGATGAAGATGAGTGGTGTCCCTTAGAGGTCCTTATTTGGACCAGTATTATTTAACATCTTTGTTGGGGATATGGACAGTGGGATCAAGTGCACCCTCAGCAGGTTTGTGAATGACACCAAGGCGTGTGGTTGATACTGTAGAGGGAAGGGATGCCATGCAGAGGGACCTTGACAGGCTAGAGAGGTGGGCCTGTGCAAACCGCATGAAGTTCAACAAGGCCAAGTGCAAGGTCCTGCACGTGGGTCAGGGTGAACATAGATACAGGCTAGAGGATGTGTGCATTGAGAGCAGCCTGTGGAGAAGGACTTTGGTGTGTTGGTGGATGAAAAACTGAATATGATCCAGCAATGTACACTTGCAGCCCAAAAAACCAACTGTATCCTGGGCTGCATTGAAAGAAGTGTGACCAGCAAGTAAAGGAAGGTGATTCTCCCCCTCTACTCTGCTCTCATGAGACCCAACCTCGAGTACTGTATTCAGCTCTGGCACCCCCAACATAAGAAAGACATGGACCTGTTGAATTGAGGCCAGAGGAGGGCCACAAAGATGATCAGAGGGCTGGAACACCTTTCCCATGAGGACAGGTTGAGAGACTTGGGGTTGTTCAGCCTGGAGAAGAGAAGGCTCTGGGGAGACCTTATAGCAGCCTTCCAGGGTGCCTACAGGAAAGATGGGAAGGAACTCTTTATTGGGGAATCTAGTGATAGGACAAAGGGTAATATTTTTAAACTGAAAGACGGTAGATTCAGATTAGCTATTAGGAGGAAATTCTTTACTGTGAGCGTGGTGAGACACTGAAACAGGTTGTCCAGAGAAGAGGTGGATGCCCCCTCCCTAAAAGTGTTCAAGATTGGATGAGGCTTTGAGCAACCTGGTCTAGTAGGAAGTGTGCCTGTGTGTAGTGGAGGACTGGAACTAAATGATCTTTAAGGTCACTTCCAACCGAGAGCAGCAAGCTCGGGATAGTACTAGGGCACTGAGAGGTGTCCTCCATCTAGAAACCTGGTTTCTTGACCAATATGCAGAGAAATGTAAGCCCAAAGGAACAGCTGTCCTGGGGCACAGTAGAAAGTCAGTTTGATCTGCATTTCTGATAGCAATGCCCAGGGAAGAATGCAAGAGTGGAGAGAGCAAGTACTGGTGTTTCAAAGCAAGAAAATTGGAGAGTGACTGTTGTCTACTCAGGGTGTCCAAGTTCCTTGAAAGCTGAGCTGTCTGTGGCAGGTCTTTAATAAGACAGTTTGATTTTGGGCATTAGGACTCAATTTACTTTCTCTTGCTAAGCTGTAGTTTCCCCCCTTAAGAACCTATGAAGTTAGCCTGAAAAAAATCTCTTAATCAGTGGGGAGTTGTCAGAGGCTTCTCTCTAGATGGACTCCAGGTTGTGTGGTGCACACCAGAGAGCCAGCAAATGTTTGACACAAGCCAGGACAGAAAGATTAAACACAAGCGTCTGGTCTCTGGAACAGGATGTCTGTTGTAGCTGGGTTTGAGGAAAGCCTTGTAGCACTAATTGGAGTTATGCTGCAGCTGACATTCCTATTGTTATTAAAGGTAATGCTTACAGGCCTCGTTGTACTCGGCAACACATGATAAATAGACATAAACATCTGGTAAAAGGTGGTCTCTGGTCAAAAGAGGAGACAAAAAAAAAATCAACCTGAGAATGACAGTGGGACACAAGCAAACAATGTTTTGCCTGATGTTATACAGCGGGTCATTTGTCAAGAGGGAAGGGAAGTTCTGATTTGTGTGTTGGTGGTGCCAGCACCTTCTTTGCTGAAACTGTAGTTGCCTCGGTTCACATGTTGGACAGGACAGGGGAAGTCTTTGCAATGACTATGATACTCAAAGAGGAGGATTTTGGATGTCTTCTAGACTTGAAGAGTAGATTTAGCTGCAGCCTACTGAGATCACATCTTCTCATTAGTGTAATGCTGCCACTTCTGATGGCAGCAGCAACCTCTGTTTCAGGAGGCAGATTGCAGCCTGGGTAGCCATATGTGACCTAGTTTTTGTTAATTGTTTAACAAGCATGATGAAGATATGGCAGCACTGGATTATACATGTCTACAAAGGCTCAGTGGAGGCAGTGTGGTGTGCATGCTTCTGCATCTTCTCTGCCTTATCTCTGAGCTAGTCATTGACTGGCTTGAAAGCAGATGTGACTGCAGTATGGGTACAGCTTCAGATATATACTGCTTCCTGCATTCCTAGAGAAAAGATAAGGTGTGAAATCTGTTCCTGTGCATCTGTGCTTGTGTTTGCTGCACTATACTCTCTGGGGATGCAAATGAATGGTAAGACTGGGTCAAGCCAGTAGCTTGTCTAGCTTGTTTTCTTTTTTATAATAGTCAAGAGCATCTGCAGAACAGCCAACACCAGTTCACAAAAGTCATCGGGAAAGAAGGATTTGTTTACGTTGTTATTACTAAGGCTCCTAGCTTGTTCTTGTTTCATGATTGAATTTGTTTTTCTAGAAAGAATCTTTGCTGTTATGAGTCACTCTGGCTGCCTTTTGCCTTAAAAGGTGATGTTGCTTTTGGTATTTGTCAAATTTGGAAAAAAAACCTATCTAAAAATCATCAGGCAACTCTGTCTTCTCAAGAAACACTTGATATCTACTTCCTTAATTCTTTGTTTTAGAAAAAACAAAATAAAGCAAAGTTTAGGGAATGCATTGCTGATTCTCCTTTGTGGCCTGCTTGATTTACGTGGCAGTGAAATGCCAGACAGCAACACTCCTGCACATAACAGAGATGTAGCCTGCTTTCTCTTGTGCTGAATTTCTACACCATCTGGAAATTAGTGGCATTAAGCACCTGAAATAGCAAGATTTAAAAAAACAAACAAACAACAAAAACTAGGAGCAAACCAGGCACAGTTGATCTATAGACCAGATGTCTTTCAAGTGGGTAGATAAGCTGCAGTCTTAGTTGTCTGTGGTCAGTAAGGATGTCGTAGTTCTTTTGTAGGGGTTGGGGTTTTAAGCCTAAGTAATTTACTATGGGGCTGATAGCATTGTGCTTAGCTAAAATCTGTCTGCAATTCCAAACTTAATGCTAAGAAGATGTATACACCAGCAAAAATCTAGTGGCACAAAACAGTGATGTGATTAATTATTGTCATTGCAGATAAAGCTGCAATGGAAAAGGAAGGGATTGTTTTTTTCAAAAAAGTTTGTCTACAGTACAGACCTTACTGCTGCTTCTGCAGGTAGAACTAAACTGTTGGTTCATTATGCATTTTAATGTTGCTATGCATTTGAGTATACCTACAACCTTGCTTTCCACTGTGAGGCATCACTTTGTGCAATTTTAACCTCTCCCAGCACAAGGTGCTTTTCATTTGTGAATATTTGTTGCATAAACTGCTCCTACCAGCTGAGATTGCTTTGTTGGGATTTGTTAGTCTCAGAAACTTGAGTGATTCAAAACCCCAGTTTTACTCTCCCTTGGCCATGACCTTCTCCATGCATAGGAAACATAAGCTTGTGCTCTCTTCTGAATGCTTTCTGTGCATCGTTCCCTGGGAGCAACAAAGCTAGTTTCTTGGGATGCTGGTGGACTGTGAATTACAGGTTACTGTTCTATAGCCACTCTTTACCTGGACTTTCCTCTGCACGTCTAGCATGCCTTATGTCTCTTGCCATTGCATGTTCACTCTTATTTTACTAGTTTGTATGTGGATTCAATGAGAAAAGTTACCTCTTTTCAATGTTTTTAATTCTGTTTTGGAAATGTGCAAGAAGAGATCTTTTCCAATAAGTCAGTTTTTATAAAGTGACCTGAGTTTTTATTTTTATTTTAGTAACAAACTTCACAGAGGTTGAAGAGTGTGCGGGGAAGTACAGAGAGCAAGGGAAATGGGATTGTGAAGCAGGGAGCTGGAATACTGGATTGAAAATTCTGTTCCTGACGTGACTCCTGATCACCACTTGCCTGTCTTACTCATGAATCTGTTGTTTTGTGTCTTGCAGTGGCATCACTAAAGGGCTGGCTGTTATTGCTGTGGGAGATCAAAAGGTACTTCCAACTGCATCTTGTGTGTCACCTGCAAAAACCACTAGTGACAGTGAGTTTCTCCTACAAGCACTCTGTTTTCCCCAGTGTGGATTTGTTAGCTGTAATCTGTGATAATAATTATACTTTATTAGTTCACTTACTAATGCAAAAAGATTTGATTTACCAATCCCAAGGCAAATATATACATACCTTCCCTCCCTGCCCCCAAAAGCTCACACTGGAAGCTCTGCATTGCAAACTCTTCTGGTCACCTACACACCTTGTGCTGGTGTTTGTGATGGGTGGACAATGGAAGACTGTGCTCGTAGAGTGTGTGTTCTGGTTATTCATCCAATGGCCAAGATGAGAATGGGACAAAATATTTTGTTCCCGATAACATCTTTGGAAAGAAAAACATTCTTAAATACAAAGAAGAGAGAAAATTATTGCTTGGGCAAGAAGATTAAACTTCCCTACTCATTCAGAGTGCCAAAAGCAAACACATCATACACATATGGCATCTAGTCCTAGGCAGTGGCAGGTGAAAGGAGAGGGTGTCTCAGTGCTGGAATGTTCCTGAGTCTGTTCCTAGGTAAACTCTTAGAATGAGAGGCTGGAATTTTCCCCGCAGTTTAAGGGAGCTAGTTAATTCAGTGCTATTTAAATACCAAATGAAACCACTTGAAAATCTTTGTTCCCTCAAACTCTTTAATTTCTACCTAAAAGAAATACAGTGAAGAAAATGCTTCCCTGCTTCTTCCTACCAGGTAGCTGTGAATGTCCGTGTAACTTGCTTGTGATTCTTTTGTCAATAATTCTCTTCTGCCAATAACTCAGTAAAACAAACTCAGGTGATTTTGATATTTCACACCCTTTAAAACGATGGCATAACAATTGCTTGCAAAGCCGTCTCTGGTTTTCAGCCAATTATTTACCTGTCTTGGGCTGGTTGGGAGAGCTGAGTATTTCAGTCGTGTATCTCCTGCATGGAATCCATCTGCAAGACTAGAAGGCCAGGAGCATTGAATGTGAACATGGTGTAGATTTTGGGTTAAGTGGTTGGGCATGAGGGAAGTAATTGTGCTCAGGTAGCTGATTCTCCTAGGAACTAACGGCAAGAGCAGGAGGAAGCAACACTTTAAAAGGAAAAGGCCTCAAAATCTATTGCAAGTTTATAGGAAAGACAGTTGAACATAATGTGTATTTCTAGCCTTCGTCAATATTGCAGTTGCATAAATTAATATATGACTCGTAAAATAAGAAAGGTTGCTTCTAGTGAGCTATTGTGTTTTGCCTGGAAGGATAGAGCAAGCTTGCAGCATATGTAGGAAATAATACCTGTCAGAAATTGAATATTGAGTGAAAATAGTAGTGTTAATCAAAAGTAATTAAAAGTGAGGCTGAGTTGAAGGAAAAAACCCAACTGCTCAGCTGGAAGGCTGCTTCCAGTGCTGCAGACATGCCCTGAGATGCATATTTTATGTATGAGGAATTATTGATCAAGGCCATGGTTATACTGTGTATTACCACTGTTCTTCCTGATCATTGTGATCAAGATTTCTTAACTTCTTTGAATTCCACTCCTTTCTCTGTGACCAAGTACAAAGCACTTGGTGCTGATGTGATGGGGAACTCAGCATTGTGTTAGGTGGTTAGCTTGGCCATCCTTTCCTTCTGACTTAGTATTGTGCAGAAGTGACTGTTTTAATCACAAAAAAGTTAAAAAGCCATGGGAAGCTCAGTGTCTGTACTCTTCTCTGAGGTCCTTTAGTAAACCTGCAAGCGAGCTTTGCCTCTGCCAAAGGTAGCATGATCTTGTCACAGAAGTTGCCTGTGATTTCTCCCCACACACCCTCTTCTCCTGTTAATTACTTAGATCCTTGATTCTGCCCACAGACATTTTCCCTGATGGATGGGTCTTACTGTGGACCATGAATTTTGGCTAGGTAAAATGCAGAGAAAGGGTTTAAGTGAGATATGCCCCATGTCACCTGACAGAAAACACTGCTCAAAGCAGAAGCTTCTTGGTGTTTGCCAATTTATATCGATAAGCATTCCTGATGAATCATTTGTAGTGATTGTGGGTGTTTTCTGAAGAGTCTTTGTAAAGGGGGTGTCACTTGGTGACACTGACTGACACACTGACAAACAGTGACTGTATGTACAGTCTGATATACACTGAGCTGAGTGCTGCAAAGGAGCCCATGACTTTGTTTTTCTGCAAAGAAACAGCCCAGACTGCTTCTTGAATTTTTTGGCTTTCAGATCAAAAGCAGGATTACTTCCACACACTTAAGCCTGCTTTCTGTTTCTCTTGAGTCAATGTTGATTCCCTTCTGATTCTTTACAGTGCCCTGAGGAAGTTGAATCCCTGTTGAACCCATGGAAGCCACCTCCACTTGCATATGTTAAAGCTAGCTGGCAGCAAAGGGTGAACATGGGTGATGTCAAAGGCCTTTTTTATGCCATAACATTTGACTGCTGCACCCTTGAGAAGGCAGGAGTCTGCAGTTGTACTCGCTTGAGCAAGGCTCCCTGGAGAGCTGGTGTGATGCTGAGTGCATAGTAGATGCTGCACTGGGAGCTCTGCTGATGCAGTTGCTTCTAATCTTGACCCACACCTCCCTTGACGTTGTGCTCTGACTTGCTTGTTGTTTTGTTTAGCCACCAGGCTTTCCAATAAGCTGTGTAAGTGCATGCTGGCTGGTGTGCCTGTTGAAAGGAGAGTGATCTGTTAGCTAATTTAGAGCTCTGCCAGACCAGTTTCAGCTCCCTGCTCTGCTTGTGAATTCAGTAGTGTGACTTAGTCTCTGTGCCAGTTTACTTTCTCTTAAAGGACACTTCAGACCTTGGGTGGGAACTGAGGGCAAAATAGAGCCAGTGAATGCTCCAGTATAGTGGTTGAAGACATAAGTATTAACCAGGATGTCTTTCTCTAATATTTCTGCACAGCCCAAATAGTATCCCTGCAGTCTTTTTAGCAGTCAAAATGAGATGATGAGTGCTGTGTATAAATGGGAAATGCGAGGGGAAGGCTGTTGACCATGTCCATGATACTGAGGTGTGAGCATGAGATCCCAGCATCCACTGTCCCACTCTGATCACTGAGTGTGTCTCACCTCTCCGAGTGAAAATGTTTGCTTGGATCTGGAACAGCAGAGGCTGCAAATAGCTTGAGTTCACGTTCCTCACCCGGGGCTGCAGCAGGTGCTGCTTTGTTCCTCCTGTGCCTTACGTACTCACGTCTGCTTAACTCAGCTGACCTGCATGTTGTGTGTTGGCTTTCAGCATTTACTTTAGGGTTGCAGGAAAGTCTTTTACCTTGCTTTCCAAATGTCACAGAACAAAGTTCTTTTCATAGCCTGGCTGTTTCATGGTTGCACAGCCTACCTCAAAATAGTTGCTGTCCCCAGTATGTCAATGGCATATGAATGGCATCTTGATAGGATTGACAGCTGTAAAACATTCCCTCTGAACCCTGAGATGAAAGTGAGGCATTTCCTTTCTCCTTCTGGAGGGCTGATCTGCTGTAAGAGGACAGAGGTGGTTTTCTATTTTAAAATGTGACTCGTATCAGGTATCATAGCAGTGTCTGCAGCATTCCATGGCAGCATGCTGCAATGCCTCGTGCTATGGGAAGCTGGGAATATGGAAATGAAAGTCAACTCCGCCACGAGGCTTCTGTCTGCATTGGTAGAATAGCATACATGACTCGTACAGCATTACCTGAATCTCACTGGTGACACAGTGGAAAACAAATAGGGTAAAATCAAGTTAGGGTTCAAATACTCAGATTGCAAGGATACTCCGTGGAGTTTGATCTGCTTGCTTGCTAATGGTGTAACGTAGGGAACAGAATAGATTAAATAGGTTTGTTTGGCTCTGCACTGCAAATACATAAGCCAACCTTGCTTTGGCTTCCAGCCCAGGAAGAAAAGCATGGTGAATCACCCTGCTCTTCCAGTGCTGACAGCTGTTGCTGTCAGAGGCAGGTGTGAGTTTGGTCTAAGATAGGGATAACTTAGTGCTTTTGACTGGGAATGTAGATGTTAAGAGATAATGCAATTTGTCTGTTCCACAGTAAAGGAAAACAACAGGAATGTTTTTGTGTTCTCTTAGTGCATTTTTCTTATTTTTTTTTCATATTGGTTCAGAGAATGAAAGGATATTACTCAGATATTCTAGTACTTAACAATTTTGGATTATATCTTTGGTTCATGCAGTCTCATAACCTGTTCCTCCTCATGCCAAAGCGAGTTACTTTGCCTGCAAGAAAGCAGGCAGTTCTGGGATACCACTGACTCTGGAGAGGTAAGTCCATGTGTTTGATCCTTGTGAAAATGTTTAAACTGAACAGGAAAGCAGTGTAGGAATTTGGTGGGCAGTTTAATTGCGTTCCTGTTTCAGGCTGTTTATTCATAGCTTTAACTTTTTTAAGGCAAAAAGGAGGCTATTTTTAGCTTGCTTTTTTCCCCTCTGTATTAACCCAAACAAATTTCCCTCTTGGAGGAGAGGGTGGAGTTGGGAGGAAGGAAGGGTGGAATTGTAACTGCTTCATTAAATAAACTTCAAGCTCATCAACACACAGTTTTATTTTCATATTACAGTTCTGAGCACACAGGAGGCTCTTTACACTTTCCAAAGAGGGGAAGCTTTGTGTACAGAGGGGGAGAATGAGGGCCTTTGAAACAGTGAAGTGGTTATGGAAAGCTTATGACTTCCTGAATATTTTTTCTGGTTAATTCTGTTTAGTCTTTTATTTCTAAGGAGTGGTGTGTTTTGGTGATGGTTTGCTCTCACAGCTTCCAACTCCAAGCAAATGCCTCGTATTGCAAGATGAAGGGAAGGCGTCTGGTGGTGTGTACAGACTGGGGAATGAGTGGCTGAGAGGGACCTGGGGGTCCTGGCTGATGGCAGCTGAATATGAGCCAGCAGTGTGCCCTGGCAGCCAGGAGGGCCAATCGTGTCCTGGGGTGCATCAAGCCCAGCGTGCCCAGCCGGTCAGGGGAGGGGATTGTCCCACTCTGCTCCACACTGGTGTGGTCTCACCTCGAGTACTGTGTGCAGTTGTGTGCTCGGCAGTTCGAATAGGACATCAAACTACTGGAGCACATCCAGAGGAGGGTCACAAGGATGGTGAAGGACTTAGAAGGGATGACCTAAGAGGAGCAGCTGAGGTCACTTGGATTGTTCAGCCTGAAGAAGAGGAGGCTGAGGGGTGACCTCATTGCAGTCTATGGCTTCCTCACGAGGGGAAGAGAAGGGACAGGTACCAATCTCTTCACTCCTGTGACCAATGACAGGACTTGGGGTAACGGCAGGAAGCTGAATCAGGGGAGGTTTAGGTTAGATATCAGGAAAAGGTTTTTTACCCAGAGGGTGATAGAGCACTGGAACCAAGCCTGGCTGACTTCAAGAAGTGTTTGGACGATACTCTCAGACACATGGGTGACTTCTGGGGTTCCCTGCAAAGGTACAGGAGCTGGACTTGATGATCCTGGAGGGTTCCTTCCAACTCAACATGTTCTATGATTCTATGATAAGCAAGAAGGGTATTTAGATGTTGCTAAGTCACTAACAATAGATATTCTCCCTGAGATCCCCATGTATATCTGGTAAGAGACAAGACCTCACCTAAAGAGATGAGACTAAGAGTAGGAGGTGACCTGTCAGCAGGTTAACCAAACGCTCATGAGTCCTAGTATATATATGTTTTGATTGTTTTATGGTAAGCTGCTCCTGAAGTAGAGAGAGCAAGAGCAACTCCCAACAGCTTTCTTACTAGGTTGATGTGATACTGGCTTTAACTTTCATATGATAAATTACTTCGGTGTGCTGCAGAAAGGGCTGCTGAATCCAGGGCTTGTGGATTTAGTCTGTAGAAAGAAGGATACATACTCTGAGATTAACTGACAACCCAGCAGCTGGTGCTTTCTGGCCAGTGCAGAGCACTGGTGCTTTTTTTGTTTCGTTGAATTTCTTGGGCTTTAATGTTGGTTCTTCAGTAGCTGTTAATTTCCTCTCCCTCTGTTGATAAGAGAAGAAGATCTTTACAGTATCTCTGGTGGTGAAGGAGTGGAGAGCTGCTCACTCTGTCCTGTCTGACTGCACAGGCTACTCAAGGTTGGATTCTAAATTAACCTCTTCTTAATGTGTTGCTTCTGCTGTGTGTTCTCCTGAGCTGTTGGAGGTTACCTTTGTGTCTAAAGAAAATAAAAACTCTTCTGTTTTAGAAATACGCAGCAAAAAAAAAAACCCCAAACAAACAAACAAAACAAAACCAAGTAAATCCTTCTCTTCCAGTAATAACTGGCTACGAAGTTATTGAACTCTGTGTATGAACTCAGAGCTGGAAAGGACAACTTGACTTTCCAATCCTCAGTCCCAGGGAAGACTCCCTGCTGCTGAGGGATCATTATGGAGCTGAAGCCTTTTTGTGGACTATGAGGTTTTCTATTTATCTGCTTTCTTCTCCTCTTCCTTCTCTCCCACTAGGAGGCTGCTCCAGATCACAACTGCTCCATACTCAGATTTTTCTGACCTCTGGCTTAGAAGCACTCATGGTTGGTTTATCTCATTTCTACACCAAGATAATCCTATGGCTTAAATAGCTCTGCTTATTTCTTACAGCTCCTGTCCTCAAATGTATTTGTAGGCAATGATCCTGTCCCTTATCAGGTGGTGTTTTGCCAGCTAAAAGGAGTCAAGCTTTCCTGAGACGGGCCTCTTATTCTTACCAGCACTTTCATGCAACTGTTCTTGATTCAGTGAGTCATCTTTGAATTTTTGTGTGACCAGAACTGCTCACAATAAGTGTGTCTGGAAAAGGGCTGCTTTCATTAATGCTGTTTTTAGCATCTAACCATTAATTCGTGGCTCAGGCATCCTCTGTTCTTGCTTTGAAGACATCAAGTAATGGTGGCTCTTTCTTCTCTAGGGGAGTTCTGTCAGTGGTTGATTATGTTGATGTTTAGGTAGGTACCTTAGTTGGAATAGCCTTTAGCCACTGCATCTTTAGCCACTGCATCTTGAATTGCCTTTCTCTGTTATTTTACAGAGTCTTTTATTATCAGAAATCTGATTTTCCTTATAAGTGCTCTTATACTTTAGACTGTGTAAAGCAATTAGTAGATTACAAGAGTTTGAACTTCAGAAACTGAGCACTCCTATTCCAAGAAAAGGTCCCTTTTAAGGTATCTTTGAGTATCTAAAAATGGCTCACTATCAGCTTCCATCTCCAGATGACACTGGGCACTGCACCAGCAAGAGTATATGCAAAGAATGAAAATAAATTTATTATTTATGACCTTCTCTATGAGCTTCCCTGGCTTGTGTGAGGAAAGTGGAACTGCTTGGAAATACTTTGCCTCCCCCTGGATTTCTGGCTTCTTTGCAGGTTGTCTTGATCTTTGTGAATAATCTTTGGCTTATATGTTTGATTTCATGCCAGCAAACTAAATCTTTCTATAATGCACATTCCTTCAGGCTTTGTACATCATGAAGATTTGAGGGATTTCTCCCACTGTTTTGTGTAGTGCTGTTTTCCTTCTACTGGCATGGGTAGAATAGTGGGAGGTGATTTTGAGCAAGGCACAGCCTGCTGTGCACAAAGTCATGGTTTCTTACTTGGCTGTGTTGCAGGTGCTCTTCCTGTCCATGAGCGAATTGCACAATTGCTTCCTGAATCTGCCTTTAAACTGGGGGGCAATGACACTTTGCCTGGTGCAGTTGAGCTCTTGTGCTTTCCTAAACCCTTCTGATGACATACTCTCTCTGACTGCTTAGCCGTTAGGCATACAGTGATGGTAGCACAGGGCTGCTAGTGAAGATCTGCTCTTGGTCCCCAAAACCCACTTGAAATGATGATGTAGCTGAGCTTAACACTTTCATTATTGAGTGCTCATGTTAGGATGCTGGCCAGGCTGGCTGTGGTTCTCTTTTTTTTGTTCCTTGTGCTCTCCCAGCCTCTGTTTTTTGTTCCACACTTTCTTTTGTAATATACTCTAATACAGTGGCATCTAAACTTGTGGAACAATGGATTGTTGCCAAACACGAAGTTTCAGGCAGACTGAGCTCCCTGTTTATCATAAATCATTGTTCTTGCATTCAGGATGCACTTAATATTGTATATTGGAGAGGCTACAGACATTTATTGTGGTCCTATGAGCTGCTGCTGGGGAACCATTGTTACTCTTAGCATAAGGACTGCTTCTTTTCTGCTTCATAGTGCCTTACACTGAAGTCTTGATTAAAGGTGTAGTGATACAAATACATTTCTCCTAACATCGATTGAGCAAATGCCCCATATCTCTTTAAAAAATCAAATACTAGTGGATGTAAGCTGCCTTCTCAATTTTAACTGAAAAAAATGAACTGCTCTTTCCTTCTCTTGGAGTGTTAGTCCTGAGCTAAATGATTTTGGCAAAATACTTTCAGGCATTTAACTTCCATGATAATTTTATTTATAATAATTAATAAATCCTTTCACAATGACAAACTTTTGCCTTTAGAAGATGCCTGTGAGCTCCTCCCCCCAAATTGCACTGCCAATATACATATATATGACATATGTTTATGCCATACATTCCATTGTCTTTGAATAATTTTTTACATGTGCAATTGTAGCACCTTCTACCTTCTCTTTTCAAGTTCTTGGGTGGAGAAAGTGTTCTTCTGCTTTTAAGAGTATTCTTTTCCTGCTCTGTCACATGTAGTGTTAGTTCATTGTGCAGTTCTCTTCTAGTCATTTGCTATAGTCCTGTAAAAGTGCAATTACATAATTAATATAAATGTAATAAGGGAAAGATTACGATCCTTGATCAGTGTATTTTTTTTTATCCTCTGTGAAAGCTAGGAAAAATTCAGGTGAGTATTCTGGAAAGTAATTAGCATTTGAAATGTAAGTTAAGATTGGACAGTTTTTCATGCTGGAGGAGATGTTTCTGGAGTTCCCTTGCCTTTCATTAGTTGGAATGATCTCTCAGTTTTAATAAATGACTGCTCCTGCGTCCTGAAGCAGCTTCCCCATAGCTATTTGTCCTTTCCAAGAGGGAGGTCAGTGTCTGGTTTACTTTGAATTGAGAGGTTAGCCCAACCCTCTGTATTTGATCTTGAATACAAGCAAGAAAACAAGCTCTACTTTGGAATGTGGTCTGAATAAGGCTGATTTTGTTTGTTTCTACCATATCGGTGTTCATGAGCCCCAAATGGCAACTCATGCTATGTAACCACTGTACAGCTGCAGGACGAGAAAATGGTCCCTAATCAAAGAGGTTTCAGCTCACGTGGAATAAATGACCACTGCATTAATAAATATTCTTGTCTGAGTAGAGTCTTCATACTAGCTATACCCAGCCCTTCCAGATGGAGGGAACACAGAATTTATAATAGAGGCTGGTGAGAACTGTACTTCTTGCATACGCAGTACAGTTGGTCTATCTACAGTAGTTGTCCAATGTTTCCCAGATATGAACACACACAGAGAATGCTTCTCTTCCTAAGTAGCATGTGGAGAAAGATGATGACCAACAGTGGGCTGCTGGCATCCTGATGAAGGTGACCCAGTCCTGCCTGTGCTTTTCCCAGAGAAACCCCTTGCAAATGAACGGGGAGAGGAGCTGTGGGCTGTGTGGATTGTTCTTGCAACCTGCTTCCAGCCACCTGTGTTATGGGAAAAAACTGTGCAGGAGCAGGGTAAGAGGACAGCTTAGGGTCCTCCTTCAATCAGGTGCTGGTCAGTTATGAGCTCTTCTACCAGGCCGTGGATTTGGACACTTGCAGTCTGCATCACTAAGTTCTATTTTAGGGCTCATTTGTCTTGTTCACCAATATAAAAAAAATGTTGTTTTAACAGAAGTCTGGGGCTTATAATTTTTCCCTCTGCTCCTGGAAGCTGCATTTAAACCCGGGATTAGAAGTTGAGGGATGACTCTGTCGATATGAATCTAAGGGAGAATTGTTTTGTAAAAGCTAACCTGTCAGTCTTGTGAATTTTCCTTTGATGGCTCTTTTCATGCTCTTGAGCGTCACTGAAGTCCTGTTTGTATCAATCTACAGGCTCAGGTATATAGTGTTGCTCTAATTTCCATTTTGCATGCATTTAAAAGGCCGTCTTCAACTGTAAGTGCTGCATCTTGATTCATTTTAATTGGTAACATGGATTGTATGGAAGCTTGGGACTTGTATTTGCATTCTCTTGAGTAAGATTTCTAGTCATCATAGTGAGAGGAAAGCAGATTCATTTTTCCAAACCCCGTGTCTGTACTTGAGTCTCAAGTGAGGTGCTGCAGTCATCTTAATGATGGTGAAATGAGTCCACCATTACTTCCAGATGTGTGAACTAGCTGTCTGTATCTGACTGAGTTCTATAGAGTATCCTTTCAGTCAGTAAAGAAAAACAGGTATTTTAGGACATAGTTCATTGACCCTGTTTTAGACAAGTGCTTTAGGAACAGATGAACCCTGCCCTACAGATGTGTATTTCTCTCCATCGACTAGTGGCAGTCCAGGTAACTAGTGCAGATGTTGATGTCAACATTTGCTTAAGCAAATCCCATATGAAATATTTCTGGTTTTAAGTTTAACTGATTAGGCATTTTCAGTAAAGTGTAGTCCCCAGCCAGCAAACTTGTCCTGGTACCCAGAGAGTGGGTTGTGTGCTGTAAATTTTTTTTACTTTTATTCTCCAGCTCTTTATCTAGAGAGTGAAAATTATTCCACTGGCCTTCAGAAAGCTCTTTTTATCTATATAAAAACTTTCTGTGGTGTTTTTCCACTAGCGTTGGCCTTTTCCTTATCCATCTTAGAGCTGGATTAACTTCAGAAAGGCCTTGTAAGGAACTCTGAGGCACATATATTTCTTTGATCAGTAATCAGTGTTACAGTTTCCTGGGGACTGGAAAAGGGGGTATTATTATGGAGTTACACTTCTAAGTCCACTTTCCTGAATTCTAGATTTCCAAGGAAAATATATAAACCTCCTATCTGAAGGAGAAGAAGCTATATGAAACAGACTTCAGGGGCCTTATTGTCTTTGTGTTTATGCTTGCTTGCCTCTTTTCTACCTTTCTCCCTTTCCTCAGGTGCTATGGTATATTACTTTGAGGAAAATATAGCTTCTTTGTCACTGTAAGGAACATTGTGATTCAGAAGATCTTTTTCCTGTGTCAGAGCTGATATTTTGTTTCTTTGTAACACTAACCTTCTTGGAACATTCCAGCTAATATTTTTCTTTTCTTCTTTTATTGGCTGTGGTACGTTGAGTATTGCTTCCCTCCCCAGTAATTTTTTGGTTTTTATTCACATCTAATACATCCTTTTTATGAAGCAATGAAACCTACTTACAAAGGAAAGTGAAGCTGGTTACAGGGGCTTGACAGAAGTGACAGTAGGAAGCACATGCTCTTGAGCCGTGTTTGTTTTATAGATGTGGTCTAGCATGCAGCTCGAGCTATGGCTCTCCAGGATCTTTCTGGCTGTGTTTAGGTGTTCTCGTCTACAGTCCGTCTGGGAAGGGTTGTGCTCAGGCTAGCTGGAAAGGATTTAGTAGAGCAGAGAGGGTGATGAACAGTGGTCCTGTTCTCTCTGTTGGTGCTGGAGGACTAGAAATCCCAGGTGCTTTGTCATCTCTGTGTCCGTTTTTTTCCCTACCATTCTTTGTCTGCTTGCACTACAAACTATTTCACAAGAAGAAGCTTTATTCCTCCAATGCTAGTACAAAAGACAGTGCACAGAGACTTGTGTCTTGATTTTCCCCTCCCACCACCCTCACTTTATTCTTCCCTCTTTGTTCTACAGTCATTTGAGAAGACAGTGTTGGAGTTCCAGTAACTGAATCTAGTGCTCATGGTACTTTTTTCCCCTTTCCTTCCCTCACCACCTTAGTCATAGTCTTGACACAATCTTATTGTATGTGTGTTTTAGAAGGCTAGGAATTCATGTGGCATGCAAGGGAGGAAGGGTGACTTATCTGCATTTATCAGTGTGTTCAAATTTGGAAGCTCATGTTTCATTTCTGCCAGGACCTTCTCACCCACAGCAGATTTTTGGACCACAGAACTGACATTTATGGGGTGTAATAGGCAGTGCAGGAGCACCTGTGTGGTTTGCTGGGGTGGAGAGGGGACTGGGCCTGATCACTTTTGTTGTCCTGCATATGCCACATGATGGCACTCAGGATGATTTACTCCATAACCTTCCTCGGCACCAAGGTCAGACTGACAGGTCTGTACTTTCCCAGATCCTCCTTCCTGCTCTTCTTGTAGATGGGCGTCACATTTGCTAATCTCCACTCAACTGGGACCTCCCCAGTTAGCCAAGACTACTGCTGATGGTGGAAAGTGGCTTGGTGAGCACTTCTGCTAGCTCCCTCAGTACCTTTAATAGTGGACCCACCTGGCCCCATAGACCTGTGTGTGTCTAAATGGTGTAGCAGGTTGCCAACCATTTCCCCTTGGATTATGGGGTCTTCATTCTGCTCCCTGTCTTCCAGCTCAGGGGGCTGGGTACCTGGAAACAACTGGTCTTACTGCTAAAGACTGAGGCAAAGAAGGCATTAAGTACCTCAGCCTTTTCCTCATCCTTTGTCGCTGTTTCCCCAGACATCCAATAAATGATGGAGATTCTCCTTAGCCCTCCTTTTTTTTGCTAATATAGTTACAGAAACATTTTTTGTTGCCTATTACAGCAGTAGCCAGATTAAGTTCTAGTTGGGCTTTGGCCCTTCTAATTTTCTCCCTGCATAGCCTAACATCTTTGTAGTCCTCTGGAGTGGCCTGCCCCTTCTTCCAAAGGCCATAAACTCTCGTTTTTTCCCTGATGTCCAGCCAAAGCTCTCTGTGCAGCCAGGGCAGTCTTCTTCCTCACCAGCTCATCGTTCAGCACATGAGGATGGCTTGCTACAGTGCTTTTAAGATTTCCTTCTTAAAAAGCATCCAACCTTCCTGGACTCCTTTGCCCTTCAGGACTGCCTCCCAAGGCACTCTGTCAACCAGCCTCCTCAACAGGCCAAAGTCTGACAAGGGTAACAGTTCTGCTAACTCCCCTCCTTACTTCTCCAAGAATTGAAAACTCAATCTTTTGTGATTGCTATGCTCAAGACAACCTCTGACCATCACGTCATCCACAAGTCCTTCTCTGTTTGCAAGCAACAGGTCCAGCAGGGTGCCTTCCCTAGTTGGCTCACTCACCAGCTATCAGGAAGTTATCCAGGAACCTCCTAGACTGTTTCCTCTCTGCTGTATTGTATTTACAGCAGACAACCAGTAAATTGAAATCCCCCATGAGAACAAGGTCTAGTGATTGTGAGACTTCTCCCAACTGCTTATAGACTATTGTGTCTGCCTCTTTGCCAAGGTTTAATGCTATGCCAGCTATTAAAGAATTGACAGATGCTCTCTATTACACACACACACCCCCTCATTCCTAGAAAGGGAAAGGAAAGAGAATAAGGGAGAGACACATACGGGTTAGAAACTAAACTACAAAGCTTTAATGAAAGCAATAATGATGAAAAAAGAAAATAATGAAATATATACAAATATATGCAAAATTAATATCATGCTTCCCATCAGTAATGCTCATGTCACCACTGAGGCTGCAGGACAGGCCCTGGAAAAATCCTGGGCTGAACTCCTGGACTCAGTAGCAGATGGGAACTGGATTCAGGAATGCACAGATCATGATCAAAGGCAGAAAAATAGACGGAGTCCTGCCAGGATGCCGGCCACAGAAGAAGAAGAGCTTAACCCTCGTGATCCCTTAGCTTTATGCTGAATATGACGCGTATGGGATGGAATACTTCGTTTGGTCACTTTTGGTTACCTGTCTGGTCTGCTCTTCCCCACAGGAGGGCTGCAGATGTGACCCCTTTTCCTTCCTTTTGTTTCCAGAACATAAGCAATTTAGCAGAGCCAAGCAGTGACCTTGGTTCTGCATACTATTCTCTAGCAATAAATCCAAAAATGGAGCATTACAAGTCCTAGAAGCAGACATTGACTGGAAAACATGCTGTTGATTTCAGAATATGCAGTTACTTAGAAGAGACTTAACTGAACAGTAAAATTACTAAAAAGAAAATTGGTTCTGTCCTGCAACAAGGACACACTTCATCCTGGCAGGGTTGTCTATAACAGACTCCCACCATGATATCTGTCTTATTGGCCTACCACCTGATTCTTACCCATAAGCACTCAACTCTATCATTACCATTGTTAAGCTCTAGGCAATCAAAACACTCCCTAACGTACAGGGCCACCCCATCATCTCTTCTGCCTCACCTATCTCTTCTGAGGAGTTTATAGCCATCCATTGCAGGATTTGAGTTGTGTGAGTCATCCCACCCTGTTTCCGTGATGGCAGCTATAGCATGTTTCTCCTGCTGCACACTGGCTTCCAGCTCCTTTTGTCTGTTGCTGCATGTTGTAGATGCCCATCAGTTGGGCTATTGATCCTGATCCTTCTTTGGGGAGAAGCCCTAATTCCTATGTGACTGTTCTCAGGTGCTTCTGTGTTTCTAACTCATCAATAACCCTTCTGTCTTTGCTGATGCATGACTCTCCATCTGCCTCCACTGAGATGGCAGACCAAAGGACCTCACTAGCACACCGTCTTACAAACATTTGTATGTCACCCTCAGGCTTATCTGGTTTTATCCCTTTCCCCCTTCAAATCTAGTTTAAAGTGCTTTCAATGAGTCCTGCTGACTCCTGTGCTAAAATCCTCCCTCTCCCCCCCCACTTGAGACATGTACCCCATCTGTCACTGCTATGCCTGGTGTCATGTAACCTGAACTATGAACAAAAAACTCAAAATCCTGCTGGTGACACCAGGCTTGGAGCCCAGGTATTTATTTGCTGGGTCTTCCTGCTTCTGCCCTCATCATTACCTGTAACTGGAGAGATAGAGGAGAAACCATTTTTGCTCCTGATCCCTTAACCAGTTGTCCCAAGGCCCAAAAGTCTCTCTTGATTGCTCTCAGGCTTTTTTTGTAGTAAGTTTGTTACTACCTACCTGAAAAATCAATAATGAATAATAATCTGAAGACCGTACCAGGGTAGGAAGCTTTCTCTTTACATCTTTAACCTGGGTAATTATTTGCAGTGAAGTACAAACCACACCTTCAAATGACATTTATTTTTCAGCAATCCACATTTTGATAACTCTCACCTTTCTCTTTAATTTACAGATAATGCAGTTTCAGTTTTGCACTTCCCTATTGGTGCTCTCTCAGCCTTACAAGAATACTGTCCAACCAAAACTGGAAACAGCCACTCTTCATGTCCAGTGAGCTGGTTTGATTCTCTGCTTTGAAACTTCTGGAAATCTAGTATATAGATGGCAAATCTGGCCACCTAAGCATACCAACAAAAACATTCCACACACCAGAATTTTTCAAGATGAAGTAGAGCTCTGACAGGAAGAGAGTAGTGGGAAAGAGTTAGTGGTGGGGAAATCTGACAAGTTAATTTATTTTTGATGTTTTAATTGGATAGATTGGGAGACAGGGAAAGAAAAGATGGTGCTGGAGAGTCACGGTGTCCTGGAAAAGGGAGTGGGAAAGTAATTGTAAACATGACTAACAAAATAACCTACTTCACGTGCAAATTCCATTTAAATGTAAATTACCCAAAGTGATGTTTTTAAGTGGAATTTTTAGCAGCATGGTGTAGAAAGACAGAAGTATTTTTCCTCTTGTTTAAATATGTGATGCAGACAGCTGCAGAGAGCTATAAACACCCCAGTATCTCTCTACCTCCTCACATCTACTTCTTTCCTTTAGGCTTCTTGGACCTGTTCCCTGCAGCAATGCTTTCAGGTAGTGACAGGATGTTCCCTTCAGTCACCAGAGCTCTGCCAGGGCCAATTAGCATCCTAATGACTGGCATGTACCATCTTGATAACATTGGGTCTGTGCTTTGTACCAGGGGACCCAGCCTCTTACGAACCTATATTGTCTCATCTGGCCCATACCAGTTATATAAATCTTGTTTTAAAGAAAAAAAGAAAAGAAAACTTCCATTTAATCTTGTCTTCTAAGTCCCAGGGGCTTCAGCACAAATGTACTGTCCTTCCCTTTAGCTAGAAAGGATGAATCTTGGCTTGGGGGAGGGAACTTAAATCAAACCACTGCTCTCATAGGTACTGAGGACTTTTGGATGAAGCTTCAACTGAGGTTAAGCAATGCAGTGCTTGTTCTTCAGAGCTGTGTTGAATAAGAGCAATCAAAGACCCAGCCATGTAGTCTTTAAATATTCAATACCTGGCCAGTGCGACAACTAGAGTGGTACTTTTCTGAGTTACTGCTAACCTGTTGTGGTTTGGCTGTCTGCTGCAAAATCCTTTCATAATAGACTAGCATCTACTGTGAAAACTGCTTTTGTCATTCAATCAAACCAGGCTGAGTGCTGTGCAGGGACCTTTTCTGTACCACAGACCAGAGCGTGCAGGTGAGGAGACTGAGAGGAGGTCTCACAGCTGCTCAGCAAAGTCAGAAGTGTGGTGAAGTGTCCAGGGTGTAACACTGCCACTTGGGCACCCTTTAGCAGTGGGGAGATTCTCAGGCTTTGTAGTATGCTGTGTCAGGCTGGAGGTGAAACAGATCCTCTGATAGTGGCAGAATTAAATGCTTCAGTATGAAATCACCCCATTTCTGGGTCAAGTTTTATTGTTTAGTGACAACATCCTTTCCAGAGAAACTCGTGCATCTTTCCTGATTTACAGTCCTAAAAGTCAGCATTCCTTCTTGTTGACGTGGCATTGCTGTCTGATTCTGCCATGTCCTAGCTCTTCAGTGGCTTAATGAAGTGCTGTGATGCCAGGGTCAGCTGGCTTGTGTGTTGTGTTACAGCTGGCACAGCCACACTGGGTCTGAAGTTTAATGGGTCAACAGCTTGGTGGTTGTTAGGAGGAGCCAAATCACCTGTGATGCTAAACCAGGCCGAAGAGTGACTGAAGGGCAGTGTATTATAGTGGCTGGACTGAAGCTACAGTAGGGAGGATTTCAGTTTACAGGACTGCAGAGGTGGCACCTTTCACTGGTAACATAACAACTGTAACATTGTGTTATTTGAAATGGCATTGCTGAGATTCTGAGGGCCAGAAACATTTTTTTCTCCATTAGAGACAGCAGATCCCAAGTGTGAACTCTGGAGAGTGAGTGGCAAGAATTACTATTTTTAATGTCATAACTATTCTTGAAACACACACACAAAAATACCCCTGCCACCCCCCAGCACAGCCTGGGAGTCTTTCAGACAGCACATTAACTATACACATGGTGCATATGTTATTTTTAATGTTGCTGCAAGAATTTTCTTTTTCTGATTTTTTTTTTTTAATGACATTTGCATTTGCTATCAAAATGTTGTCATATTGCTATCATGACTATTTAAATTCTAATCTTACTGTTTTGGTGTGATCTTCTGCAATGTCACAAGAACTTGGTTGCTAAGAAGGCTGCAGGTACACAGACAGGAGCACTGACATTTGTTCAAGTATTTGCATATACCTCTTGTCTCTTCTGGATGTGTCACCAAGGAGACCTAAGCCTGTGCCCTGAGGTCCCTTTCCAGAAGTGCCACTTTGAATGTCATAATATCTGTTACACTCTGGTTTGTATGCACTGAGCCTGCTCTCACTGTGCATGAGGAGTAGTAAACCAGCAAGGCTGACTTACTGCATGCACACACTCGACTAGAAGCCCTTCTAAGATGGCCCAATGATTTGAACTCTTCCTCTTGTGTTTTCTTATGTGCATGACTTTGTAGGTATCTCTGAGGCTGAAGCTCTCTGTTCCCACTCTTGTGGTCTCTGAGCATCCCCAAATCTTATGTTATAGGCCTCTCAAGATGACAATATGCTGCTTTCTCCAAGTCTTCACACATCAAAACCTACTCAAGGTCATACTTAATTTTCCTTTACAAATATGAAGGCCAAATAGGTAATCTAAAACTTAACTTCCGATAAGAAAGTGATTATTGTATAATGATCTCTCTTGAAAAGCTTAGTTGCTTAGTCAAATGTCAAGTGTAGATAAAATGGGGAGAGTTGGGACAACTGATGTAACACATGGATGATAACATGGCAGTTTTCCCCCACATTAGTCTGCTTAATCCTGACCTAGAACTATTCTACCTTCCCCTTCAGAGTAAGGAAGGTAGCTAAGTTTCTGTGGCCTGTTTAACAGATAGTGTTCTGCAGCTTTCCAAAATGTGCATGAGAAGAGAGCTCCCAGGGGGGAGGATTCAGGGCCTCTGATACAGATTTTGGCAACTATGCACATGTCACGTGAATGCCAGGGACTGTTTAGTTGTCTGATGCTGCAGGGATGGCAGAGCCATAGCGTGAGCTGGTTCTTCTGTACTGGTGGATCCTCCCAGCCTTCAGAACCATCTGGTTTCTTAAGGCTGAATCCAGAGCCTGAGGGTTAGGGATTTGGGGCTGAGGCTCAAGGGTGATCCCCAACTGCCCAGGAAAACATAACTCTCAGTGGTGTGACTGTGGGCCATGTCTATTGTGGCCAAATCTGCAAAAATAATTGCAATCTTTAACTCCCACTGATCTCAAGAGGATTAGGTGTCTACATGGCTTTGGGTATCAAAACTCTACCTGCTTCAGTTCTCCTTTTACAAAATCCTCTTTTCACCTCCCAGCTTGGCTGTGTTAAGATGCCAGGGATTTATCCTGAGGATTTGTTTTAAAAACAGTAGGGACATGCTTTCAGTTGGGGCTCTCATCGCAGGGTAATTATTGCCTTATGTCAGAATACAAAGCTGTCACTCAAAGCATGAAGTCAAAAGTTGGAGTCTGCAGCTCAAAGTAATGCGTGGTCAAATCAATAATCTGAACACTCTGTGGTTTTCTGTAGTCTAGGACAATTCCCAGATATTAATGTAAATGCAAAAACCTTTCTATTTGAAGCAAACTGCAGAACTGCACGACTGCATTAGACATTTCAAACGGCTGTGTGAAGACTTGCAACTACATATTTTTGAAACACATTTATTCTTGGTGTTACTCAGATCCTAGCTCAGTGATGAATTATTTTAAACTTGAAAATTAACTCCTTGTCCTGATGTCAGGATAGATTATAATCTTAAAGGTGACTTGTAAGGGAGAACAAGTATTTGGCTTGTGACTTTTTTCATCGTATAATGAGCAAAGAGAGCATGAAGAGCAGATACTTTGGAAGAGTCAGTAATGACTGAAGGACTACTAAAATAATGACTCTTCCACAGCATTTCCAAATACCAGATCCATGCAGTTCTTTGGGACTTGTAAAATTTGCTTGAGTGAAGTTCATTTTCTTTCATGTCCACTTCAATTAAATATTCTGGAATAGAAACTTTGTTTCAGAATTTCAGTGCTCTTTCAAGGTAAGGAGGTGTAGCACCTTGCAATGTCTGTTTCCAGGACACTTATGGAGGAGACTTGCA
This sequence comes from Aegotheles bennettii, assembly GCA_013398125.1. NCBI lineage: Eukaryota > Metazoa > Chordata > Aves > Caprimulgiformes > Aegothelidae > Aegotheles > Aegotheles bennettii. Next base: position 234,514 of record VZRW01001042.1, on the reverse strand, counting down.
GTTGGTTTTGCCAGTTACTAAAGCTGGATCCTAAAGAGATAGAAAATGGAGATTTTAGAATTAAATTGAAATTTCTCCAAATGCTTGGAAGCAATAAAGCTGCCTTCACTTCACTACTCACAAAACTCATCTTGTTCAGGTGCTGAGACTGATTTTAATCCCAGTCATGGTCCATATTCTTTGTTCTGCACAACTTGTTTTTTACCCAATGACTGAAAAAGTCTAGTCCCAGCATTGTTACTGTAAATTAAACTTAGAAACCATATTGGTCTGATATAATGGCTGACTTTTGTCCTGAAACAAAGTATCCACCATAGCATTTACACTTTCTGAGGCAGAATAGACGTTTTGCATATTTCTTTCTTCACTCCTATACTTACTGCTTTTTTTTACTCATTCTGTATATGTATTTGAAATATTTGGGGGATTTTCAAGAATCTCTGTGGAGTTGACTGGTGTACCTTGTGCTTATTAGGATAAATGTTTTGTCATAAATAATCTTGAACATCAGTAGTGAATTAATAACATGCCTATGTCTTTTATTGAACTAGTAGTGCACATCATTCTTGGTGTGGTGTCATTTCATGGTATTTAGCCAAAGCTTTTTGAGAAGTGAAGTGGAATCTCTGTCTGATTTCAACCTTGGACATGTTGTGGGCAGAGCTGTGCTAACAAATTTCTTGTTCTGCCCAGCTGTGAGAGTCCATAGCTACATAGCTTAAATATTCCATGGTTGGAACAGGTTGAGAGAACATGTGGAAAAAATACTGTCAGATACTATGAATCAGCTAGTGCACTGTAACCTGCTTGATTTACTGTAGTTTGCTGATGGATCTGACACCCTGACATCTATCACTTGTCCAGTCACATCTGTATCGTGTTGCAAGCTCTGCGACTACTGTGGAAACTAGTAGTTCCGCAGTAGTTTGCTTGAAGTATGAGGTACGGAGTAAGCAACAAGTTCCACTGGGTAAAATCGATTTTTTCATTAAAATATATTCACACTCTGTTTTTCCATTGGCTGCAGATGTGTTGTGGAACTTTATGATGTACTTGTGGTCAGCTGGGAGCCTAGGAGAGGACTGCTGAGCTTGGTAGTGGGATCAGTGTATAAACTGGAGGTCTCTGTGTCAGGGTTCTGGAATAGATTTGGTAGCAGGGCTGCCGTGCAACCCATGGTCTGCTGATGTCTGGATGAAGAGCTGCCACCATACACTAGTCATGTCACTAATGAGCAGCAGGAAAGATGACTACTTTTTTTTCTGTAGCTCTTACGCTTCTTGAGCTGTCCCTCTTCCTGACCAAGGAATATAGAGTCAGATGGACTGGTTCCTAATCCTGGCTCTGTGCAACCCTCGGTGGCTTGAGAAATGAATGTGGAGCACAGGAGAATAGCGGCCAGAACATGAGCTTTTAGGACCATACCCCATTGTTGCAAATTAGATGAAAGTAGATGGGTTTCTTTTCTGTGTCTGGGAAAGTTAACAGAGAACTTAAATGCTTTCACAGCTGCCTTCCAGGCAGCTGTGCCCTTCTGATCCATTGTGGCTGCCTGGCTGCAAGCTCAGACGTAACTGAAAATGCAGTCCTCCTAGGTTTTCCAAAGGTAAGGCTCCAGGGCACAGTTCTACAACAGTGATCTGCAAAATTTCTAGCTGTGCAGTTCATTCTAGTCTGTGTGGTTCCTGAGACATTTCATTGTCTGTCAGAGCTGCGTGTTTTTTCCCTGTTCCAAGAATGTAGTTACAAAAACTGTATGTCTGGCTTAATTGCTTTGAACATCTTTTTTTGCCACCTCATAGGGCTTCGTTTTCCACCACCTAAGTGCAAAGTACTCATCTTCATTGTCAGCTCTTCATATCCTACCCTTGCCCTGCATATCATGTCTAGTGCAGAACTGAGACATCACCTCCCTTCTACTCTGTCAGTCTTGAGCACTCATTTGTCATGTGTTTCCACAAAGCCTCCGTTATGTTTTCTTCCCTGTCACATCTGGCATTCAAGAGGAGTCCTGGTTAACGAACAACAATGCTGACAAATTTTCTTTCTCAGTCTTTCCTTAGCTCTCTCCTGTGCCTAGTAACAAGTTAGGAGATGATGAGACAGCTGCTGCATGGGGAATACCTGCAGAGCCAGCTCCAGGCATGGCCCTGGAAACAGTTGCTCAAGGGAGAAGCTGCTGAGGGTGACAGAGTAGCTGTCCATGTTCCCCTGTCTTTGCCCATGGCAATGCTCTATTGGTGTCCAGGGAGGGGAGAGGCTATGGAAGGTGGGAGGGTACAGCCTGCCAGGGCTGGCGTGGTCCCTGCTGGGTTACTCTGCCTCTGCTCCCAGCAAGGCTACTTCTGCTCAGCGCTCCTCAGTGGTCAGTAAGGACTGCTCTGCTAAGAAGCTTTGAGCTGGCAAGCAGTGCCATCATGACAGTTTCCTTCATAGGCATCCCTCAAAGCTGTCTGAATCTGTTCCTCTTCTGAGGACTTAGATGACAAACCATCTGGGACATGGATGATGTCCCCGTAGCGGTGTGCTTGCTGTGTTTGGTAAGGTGTTTAGCAAAATATGCAGGAAATCTGAGGTGCTACTGTGGGTTAAATTCCTTCAGTACTTCCACTGCTGGTTACTGTATGCTTGATTCAGCTCTGTCCTCCTCTCTTGCTCCTCAAAATACAGTGAAATCTAAATTTTGCATAAGAGGGAGTGGATGTTTCCTCATCAATGAGAGAAATAGTACCAGCTGTGGTTTCATTACTAATAGCAACCAAAGCCTCCCTAAAAGAGAATTTTTCTCCCTTGGCATTCAATTTTATGGACTTATTTTTATCTCATTATGTTTTATATGCCTCAGTTGTTTGTACACTTTATAAAGCCTCTAAAGTAGAATTATTGAATAAACACATTAATGTTGGACCCATGTGTTTCTTATGGTTGGCTTCACACAATTATTTTTTTTTAATCTTTGCTTACAGGACACAGTGTATTATACCCCTCCTAATGCTTGCACTTCCCCAGAGCCAGCATTTGCTTCTAATCCTTTTTTGTTTAACTGACTATAGTTCTATTCTAACCTGGGAATTACTTCCTCTTAGTGTGGCAAAATTATATATCCAGCTCTTACTGATATATGTGCATCACAACTAAGGGTCTGATTGAGAATCTGCATGGGACTGTAAATCTTTCTGTTGATTTTCCATGTTTGGACTATACCTCTAGTTGCCTGTCATTCCTGGTGAATCTGTTCTGCTTTCTTTACTTTATTTGACAAGATAAGGATCGTCCTGTTACTTGGTGAAACGTATTTTCAGAAGTCTTCCTTTTTTCACCTGTACAATGATCACTTTATCTTTCAGCAACCTGATGCTAATAAGTGCTGCAGCATTAGCTGTGCCTTAGAGACAAAGCTGCTCTAGTGCAAAGCCTTTGTGCCCATGGGGCTTGCATGTTCCTCTTGGCTAGGGTATAAATGGGTGACTGTGTCTGCCCTCAATCCACATCAAAACTCCCACAATAACACTTTCATGAAGGGATGATGTGTCACATCTAGTCCTTTGCTTATCTTGCCCATCTTTTATCGTTCTTCCTTGTTGATTCCTAGTAACTATTGTGGGTTTTCTCTGTGCTTCTCTTTCTTTTGTCCCATTGATATTTTTGCAACTTCTTTTTGTTTGAGTCTGGACTTTCCATCCCCATTTTTTCCAGTGCTTTCTACTCCCAACTATGTGAATATCACTTTCTATATTGCTGCCTAGTGTTTTATGGCTTGTTTTTATCTCCTGTAGCACTGGACAGGCGGCTGGCCCTCCTCTATGGAGCTGAGTGGTTGCTTTGGGTATGCATCCAGCTAGACAAAGATCATCAGCTCAGTCGTACCTGACAGCCAGGAGGAAGATTACAGGAGCAGGGTTTTTATCAGAGTAGTTCACTGATGTAGTCACAATTCAGGCACTTGTTTAGGTGAGCGTTTGCAAGAACAGATTACAGCCTGGTGAGCCTGAGGAACCAAGCAGCTCCACCAAAAGCAATGATGCAGAACCAGGATCCAGTGACATGTGCTTTGTGGTCTTGTTGCAAGATTCTTGCTCCTCTTTTGAACACCAGGCACTTACTCATGTAACCCTCTATATCTACTTAACAGTCTAGGTTGTAAAAGTATTGAAAGAAGCTAGCTATGTGATGACCTGGGCTGCATGACTGTGTGTTGGACCTCTGCGTATTTTCTGGCCCAATCCTTGAACAAATGTCTCTAGCTGAGCAAAACCACCATCTTTAGATACCCTAGTGTTCTGTTCACAGTGGAAGGGCAGTGGCTGTGGTCATTATGTCTTCTTACAAACCTACCTTTGTGATTCCCCTGTGCTGACAAATCTGACCAATGTCTGAGTGACTGGTCCACATCACAAACCTAGCCTTAGTGATACCTGATCCTAAGTATCTCCACTGAGGCTTTGTAGTGACATCATTACCTTCTGCAAGGGCTGAAGATCTGCCTTTGTGCCCATTTTCTGGATTTTTGTCTAGGGGAACAAAGCTGCATTGTTTGCTGCTTGGAGTCATGTCTGAAAAATGTTTCTGGGCACCTCAGGGAACAGCTAAGAAGTCTATTATTTCTTGAGAAAGCTGAGCTTCTGTGGAATCTGAATCTTATCTGTAGCTCACATTAATTTGTTGTATTTATGTATTGAGCAGGTTGCATTTACTATGTCAATTGACTAGAGAGATGACCTAAAAACATGAAGTGTTCTGGAGAGAGATTAAACTGTTTTCCTGTTCAGTATTTTGCATTACTCTGCCTGCCATGAAAACTGCAAACATTAATAAATTAATTAACACATTTGCTAGTCTCATTGTAATGATACAGCCAATCCACAAGCAGTCACATGATGAGCCGTGTCTTAAAAAGCATGAGATTTTTTTTTAAATCATGAGTGGAGTGCTAAATCGTTTCACAGGGTTGAGTTTTGTCTTCAATTTGTTTTCTGCTTTATGAACATTGAGGGTTAATACTGCTTTCTTCTGCAATCAGGAAAAGCAGAAACTTGGGTTTGTACTTTTTTTATTTACAGACAGGGCACTTATGCTTAAGAGGAGACTTATAATAATAGAAAATGTGATCAGATCTAAAACTTTCTCTGTATCCTTTCAGTTGTAATTTAAAGCACCTTAAAGAAAGAGCTCCCTGTGACAAACAGTGAATAATGTTAATGAAGGATTCTTGGAACAGATGTGTAGTGTGCACTGTTTCTTCGGTCTTTCTTTTTATATTTTCCCTTTTACAGAGTCACAGAATAGCTTGAGTTGGAAGGGACCTAAAAGGTCATCTATACCAATTCCCCTGCCATGGGCAGGGACATCCCCCACTAGATCAGTTTGCTCAGGGTCCCATCCAACCTGGCCTTGAACGTCTCCAGAGACGGGGAATCCTCCACCTCTCTGGGCAACCTGTTCCAGTGTTTCACCACACTCATGGTAAAAAACTTCCTTATATCCAACCTAAATCTTCCCTCATTCACTTTAAAACCATGACCCCTTGTCCTGTCACAACAGGTTCTGCTAAAAACCCTATCCCCATCCTTCTTATAGGCCCGTTTAGGTATTGAAAGGCAGCAATGACGTCTCCTCAGAGCCCTCTCTTCTCCAGACTGAACCACCCCAACTCTCTCAGCCTTTCCTCCTAGCACAGGTGTTCCAGGACTCTGATCACTTTTGCAGCCCTTCTCTGGATTCATTCCAACAGGTCCATGTCCTTCCTGTGCTGAGGGCTCCAGAGCTGGATGCAGTACTCCAGGAGGGGTCTCACCAGAGCAGGGTAGAGGGGCAGAATCACCTCCCTCGATCTGCTGGTCACAGTTCTTCTGATGCAGCCCAGGACATGGTTGGCCTTCTGGGCTGTGAGGGCACATTGCCGGGTCATGCCCAGCCTTTCATCTACCAGTACCCCCAAGTCCTTCTCAGCAGGGCTGCTCTCAATTCCTTGATCCCCCAGCTGGTATTGATACCAAGGGTTGCCCTAACCTAGGTGCAGGACCTTGCACTTCTCCTTGTTGAACCTCATGAGGTTCCCCTGGGCCCACTTCTCGAGCTTGTCTAGGTCCCTCTGGATGGCATCCTGTCCTTCAGGTGTGTCAACTGCACCACTCAGCTTGGTGTCATCTGTGAACTTGCTGAGAGTGCACTCAAACTCACTGTCTGTGTCACTGTTGAAGAGACTGAACAGTACTGGCCCCAGTACGGAGCCCTGGGGGACACCACTTGTCACTGATGCCCATCGAGGCACAGAGCTGTTTACCACCGCTCTCTGGATGCGACCATCAAATTTTACCAAATTCAGAAGCTGTTATAATTTCATCAGCCACCACTTTCTCAGTGTCCATGCACCAGGACCACAGCGCTTTGGAGAGGAAACCTGAGCAGGGTAAATTCCAAAAACTTCTTCAAAGGCCCTGTTGCAGTTTCTTGTCCTTATTTGATTTTAGCCATTTGTGTGGGAGAATAATTTTCCAAATATTTTGATGGCTATGTTAGATCTGTAGTACTGTTCTAGGACCTGATACTAATAAAACGTGTTATAAAAATGTTATAAAATGTTATAAAAATAATCAGAGTAGCCAGATTCATAAGTAGTTTGAAGTATTGCAGAGGTTCTCTCAATAGTGAGTGACAAGGTGATAAAATGACAGTTAAAATGCACACAAAGTACTTGAGGATAGTGATGAGGGGTCATAATGCTGCTTTGGGAAAGTTACTTCCTAATAAGTCTTTGGAAGCAGGTGTTCAGAGATTATTAGAGAGGTAAATAAAATGCAAGATTTTTTTGCAACTGTGCGTGAATTCATCGATTTCTAGACTTGTCAGCCTGGAAAAGAGGTAAATGAGAGGTCATGGGAGAAGGGTAATGAAATCATGAAGAAGGGAGAGAAGATAAATTAAGGAATGATTGTTCTCCTTCTCCTAAACCAGGCATTAGAAACCATCCAATGAAATAAGTAGTAATTTTGAAGTAAATGAAAAAATATGTTCCTGCAACACATAACAGAGAGGTGGAACTTACTGCTACATCACATTGTTGAGGCTAAAAGCATCCATAGACTAGAGAAATTAACGGAGGAGAGATTCATGAGCTGTCAAATAGAATTGTTCAATCCCAGACTCTAGCTGAGGAGCCATAAGCTTTTCATAGTCAGCTGGAACACTTTAAGGAAAGGGATGTGCCAAGAGGAAGGTCATGCTACCTTCTAACTTCTTCCATCTTCACTCCCACTTATTCATTATTTGGAAGTGGATGGTGGGCTGGTTATGCTTGTGTAGATCTGGCTGTGGTTTCCAGCTACTTGGTTTGTGTAAGTCTATGTATCCGAGCAGCTTTACCAGGTTGGTAAGAAACAGCTTAGAGTCATATGAGCACATTCATATTCTTCGTGTCTTCATATATATGTACACATTTTTTCTGGAAATATTTTTTAACGTAATTAGATTGCATCTGTTTTAGTTCAGTGAAATAGAAGCTTGATGCAGATTACGTCATGTAGAGAAATCCACTGAGATGCACTTATGAAAATCTCCACTAGTTGTCACTCGATCCCTATTTTAAAGCTGACTTCGAGACCAATTCGAGCTCTTCTTGGTTTCTGTAAAAATGATGTACCGAGCTCCAAACAACAAATATCTGTTGACAAATTTCGCCATGGAGTATTTCTGAGACATGATGATAGGGATTGGTTTAAATTCAGGAGATGGAGGCCTCTGCAAGTGTTGTTCTCTGGGTTTTGGCTTCCTGAATAATTATTCTCAACAGCACGTTGTCGAAGGTCCAAACTAGTCTGAGACCTGATATGTCAGCTGCTGTATGCATACCACATGATACCTCCTCTCTGGAGATGATGGTGGTGATGGAGGTGATGATCTCCATGGATGTGTTCTTTCCAGGAGGAGGAGAAGTTATAGAAAAATAAAAAGGCTATGATAGTGCTTCAGTCAGCTTGGGTCTAGTTTTTGATTAATATTTTCTTGGGTGGAAGTTAGCAGGACAGAAATGAGTGTAGCGAAAGGGTGTTGTGCAATGATGAGGAGGGAAGGGGTCCTGTAGAGGTGTTGTGCAACTGATTCCCAGGATGGTTTCCTTTCTCTGGTTTCTTTCAGTGAAAAATCCAGGTGCTGTTCACTGTGAATGTAAACTGTTTTACAGGTGTGTTTTGCCTGCTTTTATTTCTTTGGTACTTGTATTCAAAGCCAGTGTGAATTTGAGAAAAATAATAAGTTTCATAAATTTGAGAAGCATCTTGTTTCTTTTTCCATCTTTAGCTCTGCCTGTCACGGGTTCATATTCAGAGCACATGTGTTTTATTGTTTGTGTTAGAGGTAGTGTTGTGTTGAACAAATCATATTTACCAGTTGGTGCTTGATGCTGTGAAGTTAGGATGCTCATTGTTTGGAGGAGTTTGCAGTCTGAGTAAATCACAGGAAAATGCAAATGCGTCACAACTCAGGCTTTTAATTTCTCATTATTTTTGCAAAATTCTGTTGTCTTTCTTTGTTTTGATGGCTGGCAAGCCTGTCTTGTGATTTTTCTCTTCTACCACTGCCCCACTCCACAAAGAGGTGCAAGTGTAAATCTGGCTAATAATACCTGGGGATGATGCAGATCATCGCTTTCAGGGACCTGTACCATCAGTGCAGGCAGTATTGGCTCCCTTTGCTTTATGGAAGGATAAGATGGACAAGGAGTTGCCTGCTTGTCAGGCTCATAAGAAAAAACATTCCTGTCTCTACATGCTTCAGTTGAGCGTGTATTATTTGAGGTAATAGTCAATGATGGAGTCAGTGAACAAGAGCGATTAGGATGTTGTCTATCCTGCTCTCACATGCTCTCTTTGTCTGTTAAGTACCGTTATGCAGCCCAGGAGCAAGGATGGAATACAGAGTGTGTGGGCTATGTGGCTGGAAAGGTCTGGCATACACTTGTTCCTACAAATCAATTGCTGTTTCTTGTCTCACTGCTTAAGTAGTAGGCAAAGCTGTGTTTAAAAGAAAAGCAAACAAGCAAGCAAGCAAACAAACAAACAAAAAACCATCAAAACAAACCCAAAGCAAAACTAAAAAACCCACCCAAAACCTACACAGAATCCAAAACCTAAACCCCTCCCATTTTTCAGGATTTAAAGAAAAGGATTTTATTTTCATCAAAATTCCCTTTTTAACGTAATGAAACTGAAAGGATTTGTTTTTCAATGACTTGTTAATTGTAACAGTAAAAATGTGCTGAGTTATTGCTATAAAACTTGAGAGAAGGGATTGAACAATAGTTTCTATTTTCTCCCCCTGAAAAATAAGAAAGCAAATCAGCTCAAACTGAATTTCTCTCAGGGTATTTCTTCAAGGTTAAAGAATGTTTCCTGCTCCAACTACCTATCCTTTGGAATAACTATGGTTTGGAAATGCCCAGGCCATCAAAATGAGTGTCAAGGGAGCAAGGAACTGTTTGAAACCAATGGGCAGGATGCTTATGCATTTGTATCCCAAGATTTACTATTTTTCATTTATCTACTGAGATAAGAGAGATGGGGATTATTATTTGCATGAGAAACATGTCTCTTTGTCTCTATTATATCAGTCTATAATTGATTGCTTTGTTGAAACCTTTATTACACATCTTTGTTTAATATTTTCTTCATTCTTTCATTTTCTGAAAGCCATTTGAAAACCATGGAGATTAGGCATTCCCCTCCACCATATCTTAAATTTTAAATGTAGGAGAAAATGACCAGAAACTGCTTATTGATCTCGATTGCCTTTTACTTATTTTGCACCTCAATGAAGTCTCGCCATTCCTCATTAAGGTTATTGTTCAGGAACTGTTTTAGTAATCCTGCACAAGCAGCATCTGTGAAAACTTTTCGTAGCTGTTGCCTTGGCAAGGAGAATTTTCACTAATGCAAGCAAAGAACACATGATGTGGGCTCGAGTGCACCCTCAGCAAGTTCACAGATGACACCAAGGTGAGTGGTGTGGTGACACACCTGAAGGATGAGATGCCATCCAGAGGGACCTAGACAAGCTCCAGAAGTGGGCCCAGGGGAACCTCCTGAGGTTCCACAAGGAGAAGTGCACTTAGGTGCAGGAGTACTGCATCCAGCTCTGGAGCCCTCAGCACAAGAAAGACATGGACCTGTTGGAATGAGTCCACAGGCCACAGAAATGGCTGCAAAAATGATCAGAGGCCTGGAATACCTGTCCTACAAGGAAAGGCTGAGAGAGTTGGGGCTGTTTAGTCTGGAGGAGAGAAGGCTCTGAGGAGACCTCATTGCTGCCTTTCAATACCTAAAGGGGCCTGTAAGAAGGATGGGGACAGGGTTTTTAGCAGAGCCTGTTGTGACAGGACAAGGGCTCATGGTTTTAAACTGAAGGAGGGTAGATTTAGGTTGGATATAAGGAAGTTTTTTACCATGAGTGTGGTGAAACAGTGGAACAGGTTGCCCAGAGAGGTGGAGGATTCCCCATCTCTGGAGACGTTCAAGGCCAGGTTGGAAGGGTCCCTGAGCAACCTGGTCTGGTGGGGGCTGTCCCTGCCCATGGCAGGGGAATTGGTATAGATGACCTTTGAGGTCCCTTCCAACTCAAGCTATTCTGTGACTCTGTGATGAGATTTGCTGGACCAGCTTCGGGGAAGCAGTGAGGCGAAAGGTAGAAACCTAAATATGTGTAATGCCTAAGAACCAAGTTCCCAAGGCTGGAGCAGCCTAGGCTGAAGATAATCATTGCACTCATAAAGTGATCATTTTTGTGGTTTACGCTGTACAGCTCAGAACCTTTATTAGCCAATTTGATGGCTTCCTTGATCTAAGCCATTTTGTTATGAAATTAGAGGTGCTAGACAGTGATTTCTTAAGTGCTTACATCTTGTCTCCTGTGGTGGGAAAAAATCTGAGGCAGGTATCAATGCGTTATAACGCATGACATGATGCAGACCAGCCTGCTTGCATGCACATGAGGAGGGTGCTGCTGCCAAGACTAGAACTTCAGGAGCTGAGTTAGTACTCCAATAGAAAATTCAAATCTACCACAACCAGACCTTGAGCTCAAGTGCCACTGTAACATGAAGAATAATTTATATGCTAAACTAAACAACTTCACCTGGGAGTAAGTCCTAAGTGAAGCTGGTTAATTAAATTTAAAACTTGAGGATCACTTTGAAAAGAAGTTTGAGGACCTTATTTTCCAGATAAGGTCCGTGCAGAGACAGCATCTAGATAACTTGACAGCAAGGTGAGAGAAACCTGGGAAGTTGCAGTAGAATTGAGGGAGACTTTTCCATCTTGTCCAGTACACTGGATGTTTGCTTAGTTTGATAGGGCACCACCGTAGGATTAGTCAAATGAAAGTCCATCTTCATATACTGTAATGAAACTCTCAGTTCCTTGAGCCTATATCTCCTTGATTGACACACCTAAAGCATTCTGCTTTTGCTAAGCTTCACGTTAGCTGTAAGACACGTGTGAGTAGCTTAGCTCAAGTCATTGCTATGAGCATGATAAAATTTGGTTGAGTACCTCATGGTGATCAGTCTCATAGGGGTCACTGTCTCTTGCACAGAGAAGCAGAGATCATCTGCTGTCTTTGTGTGTGTGTCTGCAAAAAAGTAGTGTAGCACAACTGTCTCAACCCTAGTTGACGTTTTGGGTATTCAGCTGTGAATAAATGAGACACTGCTTATCAGTTCATCAGGGAATTTAGCAAATGAGGAACTGTAGTAATTAAAATCTTGCTGGTGTGAAATCCTACTGAAAATACTTAGCATCTGCCATCCAGCCATTTTTAAATACTAAAAAAGCTTTTGACTTTCTTATGAGGAGGTAAACATCAATATCTCCCGTTTTACAGATACTGATATACAGAAGATTCAAATGACTTTCCCTGGTCACATGCAATGTATCAAAGCAGGGTTCTTTGATCAGGATTTTAGCAGTAGTGTTGGAGGTCTTTCCATACATTCAATCACAGTTATTACAACTGGTAGAGCAAAGTCTTACCTGCTGTAGATGGAATATGAGTTTTAGGAATTTGTCAATCAAGGAGAGATAAAGTGGATTTCTCTGGAAGAACTGAAGAGTCTTATGCTGTTGTGAAAGATAAGGAGCTGTGGCTCTAAATTCACTCCTTGCTTGCACAGAGTTTTTTCATCAATAAAAGAGCAGACCTGATGCAAGTTGAATTTTAAGGAAAGAAATTTTTCCTCAGTCAAGAGTATAAGGGCACAGTTAAAATACAGATTAGAGCCTTGCTTAGCATGTAAACCATATCAGTGTGCTGTATGAAATGGCTTATTGCAGAAGAAGGGTACTTGAAAGCAGTCAGATTAGTGATAAAGTGTAGCTTGACCAAGATCTGGTTGAAAAGAATAATTGCTGCAAATTGTGAAGTATTTCAAGTGGAACATAAAACACTCTTTCACCTTCATGGTAATGTAATTGAGTTTCACATAAACCCCTGGAAACTTCTAGCCACAGCCTGCCTTTAAGAATAGGTGGCATGCTAGGGGGAGACATTAGAAAGGGATTTGGGGGTTGTATAGCCCAGGTCTACGTATTAATGTAGACTCTGAAAGACTATAGGCAAACCTTATGAGGCTGAAAAAAGAATTAAAAAATGAGGAAATAACTCAAAGAAATTTAAACGTAATCTTAACAGCAGTCCCTGCTACTTCAATGTATTTTGGTATGCTTTTTTTGTGACATCCTGCTTACAAAGATGTACCTGGAAAACCCAAATCATGCTTTGAGAAGTAATGTGGAGTTCTGCTGTGATGAGTGTATAGCTAATTTTGACTAAAACATTTAGTCAACGCAGCTGACAAATACATGTATGGTTTTCCTCATTCTGAGCTCTAGATTTGCAAAACTCCATTGCAACACCTTTACAAGGATTACCATTTAACATAGAATTACCAGATTTTAAGCATTAAGTTTTCTTCACAAGAAAGTTCATCATGAAGTCACAGAAATGTAGTTTATTTCTAATATATGTTGTATATTCCTAGTGCTGCAGATGAAATCACTGATCACGTACTGCAGGTATTAACTTAACCTGAAACAAAATAAATATAAGCCAATACAACTTGCTTATCTTCCAGCTGAAATGTAGCTGGGGAGGTGGGCTGTGGTAAACCGTTTCAGATGATACAATACAATTTTCAAGGGTGGGAAGAGGAACTGCTAAGACCCTCCTGTGAAACTTCAGGAAGACTGTAAGCACAGTCTGGTTTTAGTGCCATGACATGTCCAAGATACCTGCATGAAGACCCATGTAATATATTTGTTATTATTTATAGACTTTTATTTATAGATTTCTAGATGGCCGAGTTCCAAGACTTCTATTGTCCTTAAGCAGTTCAGTCTGGCAGTCAGAAATCATGTGGTGATGATTCATCAGGGGTAGTGAGCACAAATACATTTTTGACAGATGCAATTAAGCTGTGTGTCTTAGCAACATTTTTCTTAGCCACAGGTCAATGTACTCTCCATTTATCCAAGGCTTTCTCTTAAGCGACAAATGGTGCAAGACAGCTGTTTTAGAAATAGGACTCATTTCAGTGTCAGAGGTGAGAAAACACTTTTTGTTGTGTGTAATGGAAAGGCCAACACCAGGGTCTCCACAGAGGAAGCTTTGGAAAACACTGCAGCTTTATATTATGTGGGAGAACTTTTTGTCTATGAAAGCAAGTGGTAGAGAGCACTCCTGTTTCTATTACAGACTGGATATTGTGGCTGCCTAGCACCCTGCTAGCGTTCATGCAGGTGCAGGAGTCTGACAGTTCCACAGCACCTGTGGACACAGGGCCAATGTTATATAGCTCCTAACCTTTTATTGTGGGGAAAAAACCAAAGCTCATCCTACTTTCCTTAGTCCTTAATCTCTGGTAATAGAAGATAAAATAAAACAGATGTTCTTACAGCATGTGATCCCTTTATCAGGATTATATTTCCTGACAAGGAACAGGAAGAAGATGATTCTTCATGCTTAGTCTGTATTCATGCCATCTACTGAGAGTTGTATAAAGCTGATGACTTCATACCTCATGGTGGCTTTCAAGCAGTCTTCTCTCCTCTTTTGTAACAGTTGTGCAGACCAGTATAGGTCTGCAGAAGATAGCAAGGAAAAGAACAATGTGTCTCCTCTCTGAGTCTCTGTGTCTACTGAAACACATACAGGGGTTAGCAATTGATGGATTGTCTCTAGTAACTGTATTTGCAGCCACCTAAAGGCACAAAACATGATTTGGTGTTGACAATTGGAGTTATTTTAAATAACTGTGTTTAAAACGCAAAGCCTGCCGGAACTGTGTTGATGAAGAGAGAAAAATGCCAGATGTTTCAGGTGCAGTGAATGTTGAGAAGGGATTAATGAATAGTTTGTATAAATATGTATTACTAAAGCTCATATACTGAGAAAAAGTGATTAGTTCCACGTACTAAGGGTTAGTAAAGAAAAGTTGTTGAAGAAGTGATTAATGAGTTTTCACTGCACCAAGTTTATGATTCACGTAAACACAATGAGAAGCACAGTGAATTCCAGCCTTCAAGGTCTCGTGATAGATCATTCCCACAATGCCATTCCTCTTCTCTTTAGGTGTTTATCTAAGAATATATATGTATTTATATATAAAAAATAAAACAGAGCAGCCTCATAAATGTGGATTTATAGAACAACAAAACGGTGCTAAAGGACTCAACACTCACATTTGTGTGTGTTTCAGGGATGTTTACTCTGAACTGGCTCTAGCTGTAGCTCTGCTGACTGCCAACACAATGTGCTATCTTGCACTGTCTCCTGGGATTACTTGTCAATCTGTGTGGCTATAATCCACATCTGAATGGAAGCAGTGACTGGACAGGTGTGGTATTTACAGACAGGCAGCTTGTGATAACACTGCCATCTTTCTCTGTACAATGTGCATCTGAACAAAGTGGCAGCTGCTGAGGTGCTCATTACTAGCTGCAGTCCTAATTACTCAACAACTGATGCAAACAGTTATCTCTGAGACAGACCAATTGCAATGTAACACAAAACTTTACATTTAATTGATGAACTTTACTTTTTTTTTTATTATTTGAATTTTTCTTCTTGAATATGAAGCATTCTCATTTCACAGTTGCCAGCTTTGTGGATTTTGTTAAATGTGGCATTTCCCCTTGGAGTCTTCACAGGCTGCTCAACTCTAGGAAAACACACACCCTGTCTTCTGAGCCTTGGATATTACTCTTCAGTATGAAGCATCTTTATACTGTTGTGTGTGTGAGTTCAGTTATACCATTATTTAACCACCTTTAAATTATGGATTTCTGGAATTTCTCTCTAATTACCTTTGGAAAATGGCCCACCTTTCTTTCTCTTGATCCCTGTTTAGAATCAGTTGATGCAAAGAGAAGTGGAAGTGGACAATGGAAGGCCAGTTTTCTCTTGCATTTGGAAATTTGTTAAGGATTCTGCTTCCTACTGACTTGGAGCAAAAGCTAAAAATGCTAAAAGACTCCATGGAGGAAAACGCCATAGCCTCACGTGTGTAATACAGACTTATAGTCTGTATTTTTTTTGTTTCAAACTTCAAAACGGAAATATTTAATTTAGATTCTGACATCTGAAGTGTAAATGTCATGTGCAGAAAGAAGTATGGAATTTAAAATAAGGCAAAGTTATCTAAAAATGAAAAGTGAGCAAAAAACTCTCTTCTGGAAATGTTATGGGGTGGAATGACTTGTGTCCTGCATTTTAAATTTTTTTAATATTGTCAGCATTGGTTTGATTTTATTAAACACTGAGATTTCAGCAGAAATACTGGTTCTGAGGAGTTGTGGATCTTTTGAAATGCTGTGTTTTTCTGTTGATACCACTACATTATTGTGGTGCACAGGCAGAATTTAGATTAGATTTCCACAGTGCTAACTGGAATCCTTACAATGGAGAGCATCCCAGTAAGGTTAGTGTATTTGAACACATAGATAAGCTAATCCTGACCCAGTTGATGTAATTGGCAAAACCAAAGTAGACTTTGCCCAGCTGAGGATTTCATTTGAATGATTCAAGGTTTTCCTTTCTCTGCTAAGCTGAAGCTCTTTCTTTTTGAGACACTTAATGAAGTGATTTTGTCTGGGTTTGTTTAGGCTTTGCATTAAATGCTAGTTTTTCACTTCCGTTACATATTTTTTCTTCTTTCCCATTCTTTTGGGCTTTTTTCCTTCGCTAGGGAGTCTAAATGCAACGTGTGTGAGTTAGGAGGAGGCAGGAATGATATGTTTTAGAAATAAATGCAAATGAACCCCTCACTCAAGGCCACCACTTTCATTCACTTTCTCAGCATTGTGGCAGAGTTAAGAGTCTGAAGTCTCTTCAGAGAGGCTCTCCTCTATGTTGGCAGTTTTCAGCTCCACTAGACTATACTTTTAAAGAAATAAATTCTGGGTATCATTTCTGTCTAGTCAAACACTCAGGGGCTTTCCAGGAGGAGTCTCTTTGATACAAAGTTAAATATTTCAATGCCTTTAGTGCCTAAATGCTTTAAAAAATAATTAATAAAACTGTTATTTCTTATGGTTTGTGTTGTTTCTGGACTTATGTAATTTTAACCTTGTGGTACCAGCTGAACCTCTTTAGAAGAGAAGAGGCGTCTTCTATTCTAGAGTTCATTTTTCATGTGGCTTTTGCCAGTAAACACAACTCTGTTTTATGTTTGAGTTATTTTTCCTTTTCCAGGTTATTCATTGTTTTCAAGGGAGGGACAGAATTGATGCACAATTTCAATAAGTCTGAACCATGAGTTCTGTGTCCAAAACTGCGGCATGAAGATAAGCTGGCACTGGCTGAAGGTACTGCAGGATTTGGAGGACGTCACATCGCGGTGTTGGTGTGGCTAAGTCTATAATGACATGGCTTAATGTGCTCTGCAAAAATGTAGTGGTTTCCTAAGACTGTCTAGTTGTGTACATCACACAGTCATGTAGAATTATAACTGAGTAGATACTCATGATTCCTAATTTCAGACTCTGCTCTCTGAGGAGCCTGCTTATAATAAAGGACTTCACTGAGTTTCTTGAGACTCATTTAGAAAACTTCTGTTAGAAGTATGTTGCTAAACAGCATTCAGCAAGTTAAATGAATTTGCTGGGTCTTAATATCAGAGGCACAGTTATCTAAGAACAGCTACAAAATGCCTCATTATGACAACATCTTGCGTGTTTTCCGTGCCTGCTCTCTAAATGCCAGTTTCTTCTTGAAAAGCGTTGTAGAATTTCAAATCACTCATACACTGTTTTAATGGGAGTGCAGGATAGGCTGTCTTAGTGAAGTGCCTAGAATTAACCAAAAGCTGTATGGGCAAACACCTGGACTGTACAAATACGCTGTAAATGGTAATTATGCACCTACATAGTTTTGAGAACTGGGGAATTCTAGTGTCATTTTGACATGAAGGCATTTTAACACTTGCCATGACGTGGTTTGATGGCCTCATTCCTGGTCAGGATCTCATTGCACTGTGCTCCCTACAAACACACTGTAAGTGACATTGAAGAATTTAGCATCTAGAGGAGTAAGACAGAAAGGAGATACCATTATACTCCTTTCAGAACTAGGACTCTCAAAATGGTAGACTCGGGTCAGGTCTGTGAGAAAGTGGCAACTGGACCCAGCTCTTAATCTTAGGCCAAAGGCAGATGGTCAAGGCTGCCCATCCTTTGCACAGTACTTCTGGCTGTTCTGCGATAAGCATTTCCCTGATGGGTTGTTTTGGTGGTTATAGGCTTCTTCATCTTGTTACATAGCTTCAAAAAGTACTCAGCCAGATGGGCTGTTTGATTTGTTTTGGATGTTTCACTCTTTTATGTTTAGTTAAGTCAATATATGTCAATTTTTCATCTGTAAAGCAGAGCTAAAATTTTCCTGTTTAATACTGCACTGTGAGGATAAAATAAGAAGTTAATTTCTTTTTTGCTGTGTCAGGAAGAGAGTTAATATGGTTTAAAGATGAAAATAAATATTTCGGATCAGATCTTTCCTTCCTCCTTCTCTCCCAGTATGACATTTATACTTTGTAACTGAGGTTTATGCTCACACATACTCATTTAGGTTTTAAATAACACACATTTTGAATGCATTATCCCTTTTGAAATGCACAGGGTAACCTGCTTATTCCAACTTCCTTTGACCTTGTTTCCTAAGTGTAAGAAGGGTGACTTGAGACAGGGAGTCAGGCTATAGTTCCCAAAGGGAGAAAGTATAATCTTGTGGGTAAGATGAAAGGCTGCAGATCTTGCATTCAGTTCCTCTCTTTGTGCATCTTTCACTATCCCAAAGTCATTAAGTGAGGGAGCTTAAATTTCCCTGTCTAGCCTAGATGTTGTAAGAATAAATTAATTGGTGTAGATGAGTTGCTTAAATTTGCTGGGACTATGGGTTATTTAAGAACCTAAATTTATCACTCAGGCCAGACTTTCCTAAAGGGCTCAGCTTGACTTTTAAACTCACGCCAATAGTTATCTGACCACTGTAATTTAGGATTTGTATAATAGTTGTGCCTAGAAGACCACATGGACACCAATAATGTTTTACACCAAGGCTCCTTATCCAGGAGGCCTTGCCCTAAAGAACTCAAGTCAAGTCAGAGGCAAAAAATGGATATGAAGAATACAAGAGAATGGGGAGATCATGGCAATGGAGTACAAAACGTTTATAGCTGCCCAACCACTCACAGGTTGCTGTTTGTGGTTACTTTTTGGCCTTTCTACTTGATGAGATCTCTGGTGTGAGGACAGGAAGAGGCCATGAGTATTTTTAACAGGTATTCATATGCACAGACACTGCAAGGGTAGAGGAGAGGACAAAACTGGTTCCTGAAAAACTGTGCAGCTGAATGCTACAGACTGATTTTGGTATAGTGGAGCTGGGAGGTCAGTGTGTGATAGAGGATAAATGTGGTGAGAAGCCAGGAAGGATCCTCGGTGTTAAAACAGTTAACTGAGTGCAGGTGGAGAGAATCATAGGAGTTATTGTGATTGTAGCTTTAACTTGGGGAGGAATCTCTACAGCAGCATTTTAAACAAATCTAAGTAGCTTAAGATTGCATTTATCAAGACTGAAGAGAAAGAGGTTTCAGTAGAAAATTTCCTAGCAATATCATTGCCAGGTTAGTGTGCAGAGACCAGTCTGTCTGTGCACTGCAAGGTGTATTTCTGCTCTACACTGAATTATTCTAGCTGTCAGCAAATGCTTGATAATATAGTGATCTGTGCTTAGAAGATTCACTCTTTATATTAGTGTTGTATTGCATTCAGTGTTGAGGCTAGACAGGGCCACTCATCTTTACCTCATGGTCCCACGTGGACTCACTTAACTTAGTCATGAGTGGGCAATTAAATAATAAGAGACCTTGTCAGCTCCAGGCATTAATATAAATCTTGGTGCTTGTAATACATTTTCATGGCTCCCCCAGGTCTATCTGGACTTATAATCGTTTCTCTCATTCACAGATCTTCTGGGATATTGACTGCTTGCTTTTGCTTTGTAGTTCTTCAGATCAGAATTTGTCCCAGGAGATAACCAGTAAGTTTTTCTGACAGGCACTCAGTAAAAATAGACATTTGCCCATCTTGGTGTGCATAGGCATTGCCTAAAGTAACACTAAACACTCTGCTGAGAAAACAGGAGCTTGTGCTTAGCAGACAGCAGATGTTACTCTCAAATTTCTCTTGTTCAGATGCATTTTACCTTTAAATGGCTTAGAGATACCAGTTCCTAAAAGCTGATACAAGGCCCTCATGAACAGATTTGGTGATTTTCTTTCTATTTAGAAAGAAAATTTTCTTTCTATTTAGAAAGAAAATGTATCTGAATCATAGGGCCCTGAATGAACAAATCAATCAATCAATCAATCAATGAGGGGTCTGTATGTTTATTTCTCACAGGGATTCCAGTAAGAGGTTCTTCCTAATTTCTTTACCTTAATTACCTGGAGATATGTTAAGGATATAAGTAGTGGTATTATGGTCCTAAAACAGGCATGATTCACTAGTTAAGATGGCTCACGTTTGCTGGTGATCTTGTGGAAAGTCCATGAGCTGAATGGAGTTTGGAATTTGATTTAACCTGGAGAAACATCTTACAGAAGAACTGACAAGATGCTGGAACAGAGTAGAGAAGAGATGCCAGACTTGATTCCATTTGTGCTCTGTTCTTCTGGACAATCAGCAATTTTTTGTATTCAAGTTGATGAGCTACTGCCTCTGAACACCTCTGAATTATCTATACAGAATCACATAGAAACAGGGAAGGGTGCATGACTGGAGTCTGGTATTTGTGGTTTGTTTTTTTTTTTTCCTGGAATCTTAGAAAATGTTTTTTCAATCTCAAAGTTAGGCAGAACTCTTCCATTAATTTCTGCTTCAGCATTCTCATATTATTACAGATAGATAGATAAATACATATCAGGGTATAATTTTATAAGTAGTCTGCACTGGGAGGTAGTGACTTGAGCCTCTTTCTTACACGTAGATGCATATCTTACTGACTTTTGCCAGGAAGATTGCCTGACTGCTGAAGAGTCTTAAAGCAAATGTAGTTTCTGGGACCTCTTCCCTTCCTCCCTTCCCTCCATAGAAAGCACCAAGGTAGTGTCTACCAGAACAGCTGCTGATGTTGCTAGGTACTTGCATTTCTAGTGTGGATGTGTTGTGAAATCCAAAATAAGATTAAAAGATAATGTCAGCAGAGTCAAATATTGTCAGAGACTGATGTCTCTGTAACTATAGAAAGGGCATTCAGACTGTCAGTGTTTATTTTGACAGCAAGAGACATGGATGCTGTGACAAACCTTTGTTAAGGTGACTCTTTTTATTATACAAAATGATTGGTGTGCATTTCCTTGCCTCAACTGATGAATGTTGGTGCAGAGACTGAAGCTGCCCATTCTGTGTCTTCACTGATCGTCTGCTTGCAGATGTGCTTTGAGAACCAGCTTCTGGCAGGCTGCAGCCAGTTACAGAACAGCTGATCATGACAGCAGGGGACTGGACGGATGATGGCAGCTAGGTCTGGACTGCTGATGTGTTTTTCAAATGTAGCATTCAGAACTGTGTGGCTGGGCATTTTCTTCGAGTGGCAGGCAGAGCCATTCTGTATCACTTTGGGCTCAGTTTTTTCCTTGTGTTCATGCGAACCGTTCATGGTGAAGACAATGAGTGTGTATGACTGTGAAGGCAGAATTCAGTTCAGTCTTGTGCTAAAGCCTAGTGACAGCAGTTGAGAGACTCAAATGGCCTCAGTTGCTTTCTGGTTCATTACCCAAACCACTGTGAGCTTGCTATGCTCCTTGTCATCTTATCCTCACCACCTTCCTCTTCTATTCATTCCATACGGGTGCTAATACAAGTGCCACACAATCTGTTAGTTTTGGGGTAACTCAGAGGGAAACTGCAATGTTAATTTAGGAGACAGTATCAAAAACTGGAAACATTCCCAACTGATGAGAGATTTATGTTTGTTTGTGTATGTATATATAGCCTGACTCATTGACATTTGTTTTTTTTTTAATTCAGTTTGGACAATGAACACAAAATATCTTTTCTTTCTGCTACTGCAGAAACAATATTTACAGCTGAAACATCTATGGTGACAGTCCCTCAGTATCATAAGTTTCAGAGTATTGCTGTGCTGCTGACTATGACCTTTCAAGTCTGTGGTAAAAACCACTTTAATGTTTTCCCTTCCTTTACTTAGCTCCATTATGCTTGAGGTCAGCTACAACCTTGTCAGCAGTTCAGAAATACTCTGCCTTTCTTGTATTGTTAAATGGAAGGGAGGCTTCTGACATGGTGTGCATCATCTGCCATTAGTAAATGGATACAAATGAATTAAGCCTTTGTTCTTTTCTTGCTCGGCTTTTATTTTGTCATTTTGGAAAAGAGCGTTTATTGTCTATATGCTGAGTCGTCAGGTTCAGAGCTCCTTTTCAGGCACTGCTTTGTTACTGAGCAATTCTGAATCCCAGACGAGGAGTTTTGCAGGTGTACATGCAATGCAGCCCAGATGCCACAGCACGAGTCCAGGGGGAAGGCCTGCTGACTCAGAGCTCCTTGCTCCATATCTGGACACGACGTTGTAGCAAGCTGTCTCTCTCCGGAGAGGGAAGTTTCAATGGTCACGGTGCAAGTGTGAGTCTGTATGAGAGACTGATCTTCAAAAGACTATACTTCTGTATTTGTTTTATTATGCAATTACTTGGCCCATGCTCCCCAGGACTAATAATTTTTTTCTTCAGCTAACCTTCATTATGGTCCATACTCATGGGTCGGGTTTCCTCTTAGGAGCAGTCCCGTTAATGGCTGTAGAGGGTCTTGGCATTAAGCAAGCACATCAATGTGTGGAGGGCAGAGACTTGCTGTGTGCTGAAGCCCCAGTGTTAATGTGCCATACCTTTCCATAAGGAATGATCTCAAGTGAAGCTGCTATCATGCCGATGCTGGGTAAATGGGATTTTTGTGCCTGACCTGTAAATGAGTTGTCCCCTAATTCAACAGAGATGCAAATAAGTGACCTAAGTAATAGCTAAAATATGTAGGGAATATTTAATGTAATTAATTAATGTGTAAAGAAGGCTTGTTTACCTACTGTCCTCCGAGTATTGGGCTTTGAATATTCATCCAGCCAATCTTACTTATCAATCTTACCTTGATCAAGCACAAGCAACCAAAACCACAACCACTTGGCTGGACTATGGGGTATCTCCCTGCACCTCCCCTGGGATATTGTCACCACGAAATACTTCCATTGAATGCCTGTACACTAATGTGTGCAGCATGGGTAACAAACAGGGATAATTGGAAAGCCATGTGCAGTCACAAGGCTACGATCTCATTGTGATTATGTAGACATGGTGGGATAACTCGCATGACTGGAATGTTGTCATGAAGGGCTACACACTGTTTAGGAGAGACAGACCAGGTAGGTGCGATGGTGGAGTTACCTGAGCGAATCAACAGTGACCCTTCATGGTTAGAAAGATGCAGTATCTGCTGGTCTGTCATGCATAGCCTTCCTTTATTTGACCTGTATATCTAGGTCTCCTGAGATCCTGAATAATGTGAGAATTGGCTAAAGCATTGGGCACCTTATTTCACAACTGATCAGACCAATGTTTTAAGACAAAAATCTCCTATAATCAGTCCAATTTGCATGGAGTCTTAATTTTTTAATGAAGGATTTTGGCAGGACACTTAAATCTCCCTCTTGGATGTTCTGGTCATCACTTTGATGTATAAATTCCCTCACTGCTAATCTGACCATAGATCCATAGCATTGTCCTGTCTGAAGACAAGCACCGATCCCCCATCCCTAATTCCATACAAAGAGTTTTGGAAAGAGATATTCTTAAAGATGCATTCTAATTTGTAAAGAGACCAGCTTGGTGAAATTTAGCACCAGGCAACAACCTATCATTGTCTGTGATTTTCTTTATAGATATCTGTCTGCTGCAACAGACTTCCTCACATCACTGTGTCTTAGTTTAACTATAGAGCAAAGACTCACAGTGAGTTGTTATTCTTATGGGTGTAACTGATGCTGCTGCTGCTGCTATGTTTTTACAATTCAGCAATAATGTCTATTCATTCTTGAACCTGGGTTGTGCTTCAAAACAGAACTGAAGTAGAGTTACCACCTGTTCATTTTTCAGCCAGACAGTTTGTGTTTTAAATCTTTTAATAAACCCCCTCCTCTTCAGCAGAAGTCAATTTGTTTCTCTGGCTGCCATCTGACTCCTGGCTCATTTTCTAGCCAAATGGCATCTCCTCCTCCTCCTCTTTAGATCTTTTCTTCTGGCTGCTCAGTGTAACGCTTAGCACATGATGTGGCATCACTGGAAGCTCTGTTTAAACTGTTTGAATCCAACCGTGGTAGAATGAGAGTGGAGATACAGACTCAGGAGAAGATTGGATGCATAGGGGGAAGTCATTTCTATGGAATTTTCAACTTGTTCTTTCTCTTCAAAAATAAGCTGTTGTTAATGTATGTAATACATCTGTATGTTGCTAGAGATTATACTACATGTATACATAAAAAGCACAGACATAGTGAATGTGTATAATAGTGACTTCCGGGGCCACAAATTCTTGTGCCCAGTTCCAGACACTTAAAAGGAGCTGCAAAAGGAACTTGAAGTCCCTTGACGTGTTCCAGGTCAAGCATTTACTGTTGCTGCTATTATTTGAGCATGTAGTTTCAGGTAAATGGTTAAAAAACCCCATTTTTCAGACCCACAGCCATGTGAATAATTTGGGAAAGCTCCCAAAGAGATTTGAAGAACAAAGGCCTTACCACTTTATAATTTGGTGCTAGTTTTCATTACTTATTTAGCTACAGTTTTTTGCATTTCAATCTAAACTCCCTCTGCTGAAGCTGTCTGCAAAAGTTGTCTCAAGGAAGAAAATTAGGAGTTGGGGGTCTTTGCTGTCTTGAGATTGATATTGCAAACTGTTTGTGATGTTCCATAAAATATGTGTGTATTTGCTGTGACTCCAATGCAGGGGTCTGCAGAGACCCATGAGGGTGTCCTGTATTCTGTTTTGAACTGTGATTTCCAGCTGGGTCATTTTGAATTTATGATTTTGTTGAGTTTACTTTTTACATGAATTTGTTGTATTGTAGGGAGCCACTTAACTTTCAATTCCATTGCATCTTAGAAATAGCACTTAGACCACAGGTAAAATTAAGTAGAGAATGGATGTGGGAGGAGTGCTTTCACTGGATATTAAACAGGATAAAGTTTTAAAACCCTATAGTGATGTAAAAATAATTGTCCAGGTGCACTCTTTAGGCTTTTAGTGCTGTGAAGTGCTTTTATGGGACAGTGCATATGTTAGTCATAGAATGAATCTTTCATATTTATGTACTGCCTGTTGTTTAAGGCTGTAAAAACACTTAACAAAAGGTGATCACGTCTTTGTTTCTAATTTTACAGAGACATGTCTTGCCCTGGATCACAAAGCATGTCAAACGGGGTGGCTCTTTCCTTGGGGACACGTGGTCCATCCCCACCACAGTTCATACCCATAGGTTAAAGCTCTCTGGGCCTAATCTCCCTGCTGTGCTAAGGACAGATAATATGTGCCAGCATTGCTCCTGGCACCCCAACACACTGGAACAGGAATCACACACACTGCATCTCTGTGGTAGCTCTCAGTGGCCAACTCTACCATCCAAAAAGCTTTGGAGCTCCCTAATCTCTAGCAGTACCCTGCACTGAGTCGACATTAGTGAAAAAGCACCTTTATTTTTTTTTTTGAGAATAATCTAAAACACTTGTGAACCATAATCCTAGTCAGTTTGGGAGCACAGGTCAAATGTGAGCCCGTGATATGTCATCTGTCAAATAAGATGTTTCACTTTCAGCCATTTGTGTGCTTGAAATCACCCTGCAAATCTTAGCTTTCAAAGAAATAGGTAAATGATGAGACACACTGTAGTTTGCAGGTCCTCTTACTAGGAGGAAACTCATTATTTGGCCTTGCATGGACAAATTGATGTGCGGGCTTTCATAAAATTGGTAGGGTGCCTTTGTAAGCCTATTGTCCTTGAGGGAATTCCTGCAGTTTCTCACCATCTTAAACAGAATGTGCCTGGAAGAAATGTCAATTAAATTGAAGTCCCTCCAGGGCAACGCTTTTGTTTATTATGAAGTACTGTTATATGAAATAACAGTGCTATAATCATTCATAAATGAACCACAAACTAGGAGAACATCCATGGGTGTTTTATAATGAGACATGTTCTCTAAAGTTGTTGTTGTCCAAAATAAATCAATAGCCCATAGAGTGCACTTTTATTTTAGTCCTAAATGTGTAGAAGGCAGTTTTAGGTAGCTCTGATTTTGAGAGCACAGGCTTTAAAGCTTCCTGACCCTAGCCACTTTCATCACCTTAAGTTGTGCACTAAGTAAGTAGTAATAAATTTCCTGAAAATGTAGTTGGCCTTTCATCTTTATCTGCTGTGACTTATTCAAAGGAGGAAGATAATTACAGCTCCTTGTTTCAAGGAGCATTCAATGTACCCATGTGTAATGACTGGTTACCTACCATTCCCAGCTCATCACTTTTGAGTCATTTGCTGTTTGTCCAAGGTACTTAAGAAGAAAAAAAGAGAAGAATGAGAGAAAGTAGAGGTAGCTCTAAAGTGTATGTTAATATTTCAGCACAAAGATTGGACAGTAGAGGAATTACTAGTTTTGTTGCTATAGACATGTGCAAAGAAGTTGTCATATCATCAAGACTATAGAAGCAAAGAATCTCCCAAACACTCTTGCGGTTAGTGTTCACCTAAGCAGCTCACTGTCTCTGCAGGATGAGGATCCTCTTGCAAGCCTTCAGACTTTCCTGCTTATTGTGATCTTCCACTGTTCCTTTTCTCCAATCCTGTTCCTTCACATCACAAAGTGCTTCCTGTAACCACCTTGGTCTTTGTTGATTCATCTACACCTTTCCCCATTTCGCTTTGATATGATCCTTTCATTTTGTGTTTCTTTATTACAAGCCACCTTTGCCTAGGTCTAGTGAATCCTTTCGATTGAAAGTGCCTCATAGGCTCAGAATACCCCACCCCACACCAAATTCATTCCTTCTCCCAGGCCCTGTGATTCCTTCCTGGGCCAGTAGCCTTGCCCCCTGCTAACACTGGGATGTTCAGTGTTGTATGCATTAGATTTCAATGAGTTAAGGGAGGTTGTTCCCCTTCATGTTATTTAAACCAGGTTGGAGTTGTTCTGCACCCATGTTACATCCTGCCATGGTATCTTTTTTTATGTCATGCAAAGGAAGCTCCTGTTTTTCCTCAGACCTGTGCCAAAGGGCTATCTCAACTTAGCCTGTGCTGCCGGCACCTGTTGCATGAAAGGCAGTCCTGGAGTGGTGTTGGGTAACTGCACCAGTCTGAAGTCTCCTAAGCTTGGAACAGGCTTTGTGCTGATGTATGTGCTGAACACTGACTAGGGTGCAGAAGTGTACTTTGCAAGACTAGAAACCTGAGAGGCTGCAGCAGGTTTTAGTTGGATCCCTGGTAGTGCTGCATACCAGGATGTTAAATGTTTCAAATCGTAATGAACATGGTTTTATCAAAATGTTGCTTTGCTGTTTTAGTGAAACTCTTAAGGAGCTCTTTTCATCTGCCTACCTAGGATCTTAACCAGTGGTGATTCTCCTTTGATTGCTGAGATCTTCTAGTCCTTTTAGGTTTAAAGGTGTATGATGTTTATGGTAGAGCTGGTGGCAAGTTGCTTCTCATCAAAACAAATTAATTCCCTATATGGCATAGATTTGTTACTGCTGGGTCCTCACTGGGAGAATGTAAGTCAGAGCAAGATTGCTGATGTCAAATAAATCGATGGTAGAAAACAGACTGGGAACTGTGATTTATATATTTATTTGTTTCATAACTATGAAAAAAATAAAGCGTGACATTATTCATAGCCCTGGTGGTGAGTGATGATGGTGCAATCTGTACATGTCTGCCCAGTAGATGAGTCTTTCCTGGGAAGAAACTCTGGGACAATGGGCAGCATTTTAAACATACAGGTAGTTTTCAAAAGTGTGCGTGTATGAGGAGGATGGTGTTTGTGTGACAATATACCTTGACAATAAGTATAAGCACACATGAATAGGAGACAGGTCATCTGTTTCTCTCTGACTTTTTAGGTGATCCTACTTTCTTTTGTTGCTTGGCCATTAGTGTAAGCCAATGTGTTGTTCCCAGTCCATGGTAGTTGTGTCATTCCTGTGACACAGAATCTCATCAATGATACAGCATACCTGGACATTTAAATATTGACCAGAAAGCAGAGGCATCCTTTTGGGGCTAGTGTGTGTGCTCTGTGATATGTTGTCATTGTGTAAGATTCTGTGGGAAAACATTCTTCTTTGGGGAGAATGGCAGAATCACTTTCCCTGTCCTTGGTTTCTGTTCTGGTACACAGGCAGCATATGTGACTGTTGCAGAGCAAGGGTTTTGGGGTGGGAAGGAGTAGGAAAGGAGGCTACCTTCTCCTAGAAGCCTGCCAACCCCAAACCTGTAGTCTGCTGCCTAGCTTTGCATTTTTGCACTGTTGCTGAATTACAAATGGAGAAATACCTTTGATATTGTACCATACCAAGAATGAATCCACATCTCCAGCTGCATGCTATGCTTGATTTAGGTTCTCATACCCAGGTTTCTTGGTGAAATATATGGTATATTTAACCTAACTTCTCCTAAATCTGAGAGAATGTGGTGGTTTTTGGCTCATCTGTGTTTATGTCCACATAACCTGAGATGGAAGAGAACGTTGGGAAAGTTGTAAGATGGGGGAAGTGGACATCACAGGAAATCATGTATTAAGAGTCACTCTACAAGTGTTACACTAAATGGAGGGCTTATTTCCTCTACACTTAACTGGGTTGAAGTGGTTTAGCTTCTCTGATACTAGCTGTAGTAGCAGCTGATAATAATCTGGTCTTTTATTTGAGTGAGGGGGAAGAGGAAAAACAACAGCCTTCATTGAAAGGAAAGGGGGATGATTCATTCAAAGGGAATGATCTCAAAGGATAGGGAACACTTCAGCTGATGTCTTCACATACTTTTTGGTTGCCTTTAATAGCTGTTTTCAGGTAATGATCACAGTGAATTCCCTCTGAGCTGATTCTGCATTTTCTTGAGAGCTGCCCATCACAGATATTTCTTCTCGGGGTTTTCTTTAGCAGAGACATTAAACAGGGTAGCACATGCTGAGACTTTGCACTCCTCCGGATGCTGATGCTCTGCTGGTGTGATTCAGCAGGAAGACTGATGTATTACCTTGCCTTGTCTCTTACTCAAGATGTGTAACCACTGAAATGCCTTTATTAAATAGCAAACCAAAGGCAGGGAGTGGTACTTGGAGAGCAAATCAGGCCATGGGACCAATATATTTCAGTTGTGACAGGGTCTCAGCACTGTCTACTGCAGCAGCCAGAGCTTTATCACACGTGAGACAAACACATCTGGATTCTCCCCATGTATTTTTCCTGTGGTGCCTTCTGATATTCTTTATACCCAGCACCATTTATTAGCCCACTGTCTCTTAGGCTTAGAGAGAGAAAACATGTGCTGCATATCTGGCAGGAAATGGCACATTTAACATAGATGGTTTCTAGCTCTGATGTGTAGTTTTATCATGAGCAGTGTAACTGAGGTTAGGGAGAGTCAGGGCTGTTTTTAATTCTTGATTTGGAACCATTTTGAAGGCTTAGGGCTTGTATGACAGAGTTAACATGTGGCTCTTTATAATAAAATCAGTGAGAACAAATCCAGCTGTTCCCTCTGTGTCCAGGTTTGGGCTGACTATATATCTTTTTTTTGTGGAGCACTGGTTTCCTGGGGAATGATTTCTGTCATTGCCACTGTTAATAAGATAACTACTAATTAAGGATCAGACCCATCTCTTTCCAGCAAGTGCCCTATGTGTACTGCAAGTGGAAAATACGAATATGAGCTTGAAGTTTTGAAAGGTCAACTCTGAGCTGCACAAAAAGAGCTGATAATTTCATCTTTGGGGCATAGCAAGTGGCTGAAATACCTACAAGGTCTCTAAATACTTACAAGGTCTCTTGGGCACTAAAAATCAACACAAATCTTATTTATACGTTTTGTTTTGTGAAATCTAGTCTTACACATACTAGAGCCCACACTACACTTGACCAGTTTGAGATGTCCCTGGACAACTCCAGTAAGGACAGCAATGGGTGAGTGGATAGACAAGCTGGGGCTCATGATTTATATGCTATGCTTTATGGAGGGATGCTCCCCTGCTTGCTATACCAAAGCTTTTAAACAGTGGAGTGGGCTTGCCTGTCTTCTACCTTCTGTATTAATTGAAAAGAGGCAGCTTCTGAATTGCATTACCTTTTGCAATAACATTTGTAAAGTACTTAAATGACACATTTACAATCACTCTCTTCTTTAATTTAAATCTTGCCCATTCAGGTAGTTACAGCTCAAAAGTTCTGCTCAAGGCAAAAGCATGCCATAAAAACTTAATGCAAGATAAATGGACCCTCTTGGCTGCTGAGTGATGAGTACTGGGTCTATTTGGATAGCTCACGCAGACTGAATTTTTCATTCTTTTAGGCGCCTCTTACAGATCTTTCATTCTCTTTTTTTATGTTGCTCCTTCTCATGGTTATAGTCCAAAAAAAAAGTTGACCAACACTTACCTAAGGTGCAGAAACTACTGTAGATAAGAAAGTCAGGCAAAAATGCCAGGAGGCCTGCATGGATGAACAAGGAGCTCCTGAACAACCTCAGACACAAAAGGGAATTCTACAGAGGGTGGAAGCAAGGACAGGTAGCCTAGGAGGAATATAGAAAATTTGTCCAAGCAACCAGGAATCAGGTCAGGAAAGTTAAAGCCCTGACAGAATTAAATCTGTCCAGGGACATCAAGGGCAACAAGAGGAACTTTTATAGGTACATCAGTGATAAAAGGAAGACTAGGGAAGATGTGGACCCTCTCCAGAAGGAAATGGGTGATTTGGTCACCCAGGATATGGACAAAGCTGAGGATCTAAATTACTTTTTAGCCTCCATCTTCTCCTGCCAGAGCTCAAGCCACACCACCCAAGCCACAGAAGGCAAAGGTGGGGATTGGGAGAATGAAGAACTACCCACGGTAAGGGAAGATCAAGTTTGAGACCACCTAAGGAACCTGAATATGCACAGGTCCGTTGGACCTGATGAGACACATCCAGGGGTCCTGAGGGAACTGGCAGATGAAGTTGCTAAGCCACTCTCTATCATATTTGAGAAGTTGTGGCAGTCTGGTGAACTTCCCACTGACTGCAAAAGGGGAAACATAACCCCCATTTTTAAAAAAGGAAAAAAAGAAGACCTGGGGAACTGCAGGCCAGTCAGTCTCACCTCTGTGCCTGGTAAGATATGATCCTCCTGGAAACTATGCTAAGGCACACAGAAAATAAGGAGGTGATTGGTGACAATCAACATGGCTTCACTAAGTGCAAATCGTGCCTCACAAATTTGGTGGCCTTCTGTCCCACATAACATCCCCATCTCTAAAAGAGAGGCATGGACTTGATGGATGGACCACTCGGTGGGTAACGGATTGGCTGCATGGTTGCATTCAAAGAGTTGTGGTCAATGACTTGATATCCAAGTGGAGATCAGTGACGAGTGGTGTTCCTCAGATACTGGTTTTGGGGGACCAGTTCTCTTTAACATCTTTGGCAGTGATATGGATGATGGGAGCGAGTGCTCTTTACTGTGAGGGTGGTGAGACACTGGCACAGGTTGCCCAGAGAAGTTGTGGCTGCCCCTTCCCTGGAAGTGTTCAAGGCCAGGTTGGATGAGGTTTTGAGCAACCTGGTCTAGTGGGAGGGGTCCTGCCGATGGCAGGGGGTTTGGGACTAGGTGGTCTTTAAGGTCCCTTCCAACGCAAACCATTCTAGGATTCTATGATTCAATCGTTTGTTGAGTTTCCCTGCCAGCTTTGACCAGGTTTATTGTACACCTACATATAGGGTTTAGTAGCTGATTTTGCAGTTGACACCAGTTAGCCTAATCTAGCTCCTCAACGTAGGAGATATTAGCAATATAAAGATAGGTGTTGTAAGTGTATGTCTTTTTATAGTGAGAGTAATCTTGGAGATTATTAATGCCAGCAGGCTGACTACCTGGGTTCACATAGCTCCTCACATCTGCTGGGATGGGAAGCTGAAGAAAGTTAGTGTTGGGAGGAGCCATCTAATTAGTGCTTTCCAAGCAGTGGAGAACTCTGTGTACACTTAATCTCTTTCTCCCCTTTAAATCTCATTTCATACGAATATTATGGTGGAAAGATATTTGAAATTTAATGAGTGGCTTTAAATGAGAGTTCGTTAAAAACTCTGAAGTTCCTAATTGTTAATCACCAGTGAAGAACGTGACCAGTAATTTAAAATACTAGGAACTGTGCTTTCCCCAGACTCCTGTGGTCACAAAATAGTCTATTACAAAAACTCATGCGGTACCCTTAACAGATATTTTTCATGCAGTTTTGTTTTATATATACATGTGGTCTCTCATGCTCTTCGTGCACACGCGGGTGGTTTTGATGAAGCAGACAGCTGTCTTTGAACTATTTGAAATAAGGCATCCCTCCTCTGCAACATAAACCAGGAGACTTCAGGAGCAAATATACAGCACTAGACTTCTCATTTCCTCATTGATGTTTGCCTGTTGTACCCCCCTGTGGGGGATAATATTTTGATGGGTGGATAACATACTGTTAATGTTAACATTATCATCAGTCACCATGACAAACGAGGACAAGCAGTCTTTATACCTGGTCTTGCCACTTGTTTAGTCATCAAATGCTTTGCAAAATGAGTGTAAACACCACTTTATCAAGGCTGTGGTTCCATGATAGAGTTTTTTGGACTGCATTACCTGTTTTAGCAACTGCTACTGCTACCTTGCACCCCTAAGGCACAGCAGCATCTCCATCCATTGTTCTCTGCAACTGCAGGCGCTGCCTCCCTGCTCAGGGGGCCAGCCTGGCTCACTTTTTTAGAGAAAAAACAACAGAAAGCACATTTTGGGGAAGGAGGTATTGAGAGGGTAGTTTTTTAAAGCTGTCTCAGTTCCCTGGCTCTGTTCACTACTTGACTTTGAGAAGAGCTGACCTGGCACCCACTGAGGGGAGTGGCAGGGCTGAGGACAGGCATTTGTGGTGTGCGGTGAGAGAAGAGGTAGAATGGCTTTAAGCCAGCATTTTCAAAAAGTAGTAAATTGTACCAGGAAACTAAAGCCTAATTTGGTAACCTGTGTAAGTATTGGTAGTGCTTCAGTGCCCAGGATGTAGAATAGGCAGAATCCTTGGTTGACAGCTTTCATAATAGCCCTTTTGTTTTTCCCTTGTTGAGACTTCTTGAGGGGAATAAAAATCAGCGTGAGAAGTGATGTGTGTTGCACAGCAGCAGGGCA
Organism: Aegotheles bennettii; assembly: GCA_013398125.1. Taxonomy (NCBI): domain Eukaryota; kingdom Metazoa; phylum Chordata; class Aves; order Caprimulgiformes; family Aegothelidae; genus Aegotheles; species Aegotheles bennettii. Next base: position 201,502 of record VZRW01001042.1, on the reverse strand, counting down.
CAGTAAGGATGTGTCACCAGAGTGTGATGTTTAGAGGCTCACTCCAGGTCTGCTGCCTAGCTGAGAATTGAGGCAGCACCAACTAATTTTTATCAAGTGTCTTTTTCAACAGTAGCCTTTCACGATGGCATAGTATGAAGAATTCTTCAAATATCTTTTCCTGCTCTTCTTGCTTTCAGAACGTCACTGCAGATGTGTCAGATTATGGCTGTGCTTTTCAAAGGGATTGCTCTACCTCACAGAGGGATAGATTATTCATGGTCTATCAGTTTTTGCTTTTCATTTTATATTTTTCATTTGGACTATGATCCTGCCTCTTCCTCAAGCATAGAGGGGCACATGATGAGTGGATTCTACTGGATTGGCATTTACTAAGTTGCTACTTAGAGGCAAGTTTCCTGCTTGGTCCTTGGGTGGATGACAGTCTTTAATCTGATTAGAAAAACAAAATGTCATGCTTCCCTAGATTTCTTCCTAGGTAGCATTACTTCGTGCTCACTTATGTTCTCAATGTGCATGAACACTCAGGAGCCCATGCAGCAGAAAAATTTTCAAAAATAATGCCCCTCTAGAATATGTTAGGAGTCTAGGTCAGGATTTGGCAACTAATTTCCAGAAGGTCCCAGTGAAAAATCATTGTTTATCTAGCCATATAATTTGCTTGTGTTGCTCATAAAGCTTATTCTCATGCTAAAAAGGCAACCAAGGAAAGTAATCCTTCTGTAGTAGGTTTGGAAATTTTATAGACTATTCTAAGAGGACAAATAAGAAAGCCAAAGCAGCTGGCCAAAGCAGCAGGTAATAATTAATGGTATAAAGAAGCTAAATAGGATGAATGCAGGTACGTGATTACCTGGCACAAAGGGATGGTCAGTGAAAATTAAGAAACTGGAAAGCCATGTAAAGAAAGCCTGAAAAGCAGCTGACCTCACCACCACCAGGTCTTCTTTGTTGTTCTTTTGAGGGATACCCAACTTGGGTGTCTGAGATTGGCCAGGTAAATCAGCCACCACATCTCCCTTGCCTCTCTTTGCTATTGAGGGGGAAGGACTCCTCTGTTCAGTGTGACATGTTGAACCTCCTGCATCTCCTTTCTCCGTGCTGATCATGGATGGTGTCTGAGGAAGGGAGTCAGCTAGCTGAGAGGCCTTGATTTTCCCTTTGCCTCCATGACTTTCTTTGCTTTCGACATGTTTTTTCTGAATGCTTTCCCAGGAACAGGAATGTTTATCAGCTGTGCTGTGTCAGACTTGCCATACTGTTACTTTCTCCACAGTTTTTCTTCCTTTCTCCTCCTTCCTTCTTTGTCCCTTCTAACCAGGCTAATCAACTAAGTTAATATTAATTTTTAAATACTGAGTGTTGAAATCTGTGGAATTGTCTTGTGCTTCTTGGTATGTCTGGACAGTGTATTACAACAGCTGACCAGGTTTTGAAGTCTTGATCCCTGGGAGTTGAATAGAGCAGCCTGGTTCAAGGGAGTGGCATTAATCTGCTAAGGATGAGCACAGGTTGTATGTAACCTGGTGGCTTTGAGCAGTATTTTCCATCTTGTCTGATTTAGTCTTCAAGAATTTACCCCAAAGAGAGGAATGGATCCATGCCACTTCTAAAAAAAATTAGAAAGAGGGATTTGCATGCCAAAATGTGGATGTTTTAGGCACCGGCATTTCCACATTGAAGCTCATTGTTTCTGAATCAGCATGCAGAAGACCCTGTAGCCAGTTTCTATCTGGCCATAAAATCCAGCCTTTAGAGCAAATCATGCAGCACAAGACCCATCGTGTGCTCTCAGCATATGGCATGACAGAGCATTTTGTTGTTGCAAATCAGTATAATCAGCCCTGCAATACCCTGCCTCCTTCCTGTACAGCTCAATGCTCAGCAGAGAAGAGTTAGCTTCTGAGGGAAGACTTGGAAGAAAAACCTTGGCCTTGCTGGAGGTGCATGGGCAGCGATCACAAATGTGCCTGAGCCTGGATATTTCTCTAGTCCTTTCTGCATGTGCACCAGGGGAAAGCTTGGCAAGTGTTTGCCTGCATTGAGATTCCAAACCAGACTTCCAGCCATTGCAAATGGATGATCTCAGTCTCTGGCTGAGCTGGCAATGATGAATTGAAACCCTTGAGATACAAGACTGAGCAGATGCAAGTGACCTTGACTGACACAGAAACGAAGCCTTATCTGCATCCAAGGGGAGGTTCAGCTCAATGTTGTCTGCTGTTATAAACAGCAGAAAGGGGAAAAGGCACAGACACGAGCCCAGGTAAAGTTTACAAAAAAAAAGCAACTAGGAAGAAGTCAGCCTTTTTTATTTTTCTTTTTTAATCCAACAACCAGAATGCTAACAAACATTTAAGCCATCATGTGACTCAGGTGGGGGGCTTTTTTAGCTATTCTTCCTTCAAGTACTCTTTCCCAAGGATAGTCTTTGCCCTGTGCCTGTTTGGATTTTGTGCTTTTTCTGTTTTCTTACCACCCCCTTTCAACGTTTCAGCTTCTGCCTTTACCTCCTCTTTGTCCTGATGCTGCTTAGGGCCTGGTTCTGCATTACAGGTGGACCAGTGGGTTGTTACGCGGGTTAGTGGATTGGTTAGGCGGCACTGGGCTCTGCAGGCTATCCTTTATTCACGAGCAAGAAAAGAAAAACTTCTTTTTCTGTCACCAGCACGCTGAGGCCTTCCTGACCTCACAGAAACCAGCAGGGTTCTCACAAGTTTCTAGGTACAGAAATTGTCTCTTACTATGTGTGCCTGTTTTGTGCCTAGCAGAGTAAGATGTGGAGCTTGATTGGAGGTGCTGAGTATAATCAAGGTAGAAAATACTAAGTGTCACTTTTCAGGCCAGGAATATGTTTGGGATATGCATATGCATTGATGGAAGCTCTTCTTGAGTTTGCAGAGGGCAACGTATGGATACCAGCAGGTTCGTGTCTTGTTTTTTCTGCATGTATGTGAAAGAAGCAGGCTTGTAGGATTCACTGCAATACCAAAGTGGGAATGCAGGTAGTTACACATGGTGGTGACTTTAAATTTCTGGGTAGTCTCATTGCCTTACAGAATTTTCCCACGGACATAACATGTGGCTCAGTTGTAAGGATTTACAGAAGTGTTCTTCTTCTAATGTGTACAGTGGAAACAGAGCTTAATTTGTTCGTGGGGCTACCCCTCCTGTGGCTGTTTGAGACTGGTGCTTATTTCTCTGATAGCAGTGGCACAAGTAATGCTTTCATGTGTTTCCTTGGTTGATTGGCTTGCTGTCTGGAATAGTCACTGTGAAATGAGAATTCTTTCTTCATTTGCATCAGAAAGGGCTGTACCTAGGTGCTTCCTTCCAACAGGAAGAGAGGGAGAGCAGAGGACAGAAATGAAATGTGAACAAGACTGTGTTTGAAGTTGAAAATGTGAAAGGACAGGAATGTCAGGAAAGCACCATTTCTCTCAATGACTGATTGCTCTTCAGCATGCTGGCATGCAAGAGCACGTCTCCTGTAACTGTAGCACAGTGTGCTTTCCAGCATCCTTGATCTGGAGACTTCAAAATGCACTGTGAGCTCAGATGAGTTAAATCTGTGGCAATTCTGTGACAGAGATGCAATCACCTCTGTTCTACAGATGAAACAGAGGAAGAAAAATTCAGGTGCTTACCCAGAATCAGTAAGTCATTGGCAAAGGCAGGAACTGAACAGGAGCTCTGAGTCACAGTCAAATATGCAGGCAAAAATTAGCAACAATGAAGCTGTTAAGCTGGGCTCTGCACTTGCTTATGTAGTTGAACAAATAAAACATTTTTTTTCTGAAGTATTGAGCACCCACCAGCTCCCATAGAAACCGGTTGGAGTGGTGGTAGTTCAGCTGTTCTGCAAATCAAACTCTTGAAAAGCAAGAGAAGTTGTACAATTGGTTATGTTAGACCTATTAATCCTTCTTATAAGAAGTGTTGCATTATGCACAATATTATACTGAAGAAACAGCCTGGAGAATAGAGTATTGGCCAGCTTTCTGAGGCCAACTGGAGTGCACAGAGCAGCATAGTATCAAAGTTGAGAAGAGATGGGAGATGAGGAAATGACCAGGGAGAAGGTGAGAAAGGCGAGTGAGAAACACTGAAGGACTGTGGCAGAAGAGGACAAGTTTGGTCTCAGTGCAGAAGATAGTGGGGAAGTGTATGCATGATATCCTGGATTAAAACAAACAACCCCTACTTTTAATGAAGTACATGAATTACGTAGTAGAAGAAAGGAGAGTTTTGGTGAGGCAGCACAGCCATGAGAATAGGAGGGCTAGTCAGGAGCTACACAGGACTTTGCATCCTCTTCCCTACTCTCCCAGTGTTGTACCAATGTTGTGCCCTGCCTCTATGCTATGTAATAGTTCTGTGATCTCAGCGAAGTCCTCCAGGTACTGCTCTAATAATAAAAGTAAGAACAGTCATTTCCCAAAATCTGCAATCAGCAGATTGAAAAAGGAGGGGAAAGAGTAAGAAACAGGTGAGAACTGTGTAGCTGTGGTTGTGTTCTTTATTCTTTCAACCAAAATTTTATCCTGAAAGTGTTCCAGAGATGAATCCTTGCCAGCTGACGCAAATCAGCTTGTTCCTCATTCTTTCCCTTTTCTCCCTGCATCTGCTACTAATGTGTAGCAGATGTAAAAAGAAGACAGAATCATAGTGTTTCATGTTATACAAGGGAAATCAGCTGATTATTAGCTGATTTCAGACTGTGTTTTGCCGTGACCTGGAAAGGGCTGCATAGCTATCCTCTGTGAAGATTGTTGGAAGACTCTGGCTGGTTGTTTTTTATTGTTGTTGTTGTTTGGTTACTTTTGTTTTGTTTTTGTTTCTGTTTTTTGTTGTTGTTTTTGTATTTGTTGGGAAAAAAGTAAGTAAATGTATCCGTGAGAAAGAGATTGGGTGAGTGCACATGTGGGATGGAGGGGGAACAGAAAACTGTGTTGTTTGTTCCTGCTGATGTTTCAGGGTTAGACTCCTGGCTGTGATGGGAACCCTGAAAAAACCTCCTTTGAGGACTTCCTGTTGGAGGATGCACGACATCATCCTGTCGTTGGATATTTATCACTTGGATGGAAGTCCTGTGTTTCTGCTGCACCTTAAATACTGCTGCACTTTAAATAGATCCTCTTTCTTATTTACAGTAGAGATTTACTAGCAAGGAGTCCTTTTGAGAGTTACTTGATAGAGAAAACAACCTCATGAGAACAATTGCAGTGTTGGTGATACAAAAGCCCTGGTCTAACATTTTTACGTTGACCTTGGAGAAGTCCAATAACCTCTCTATGCCTCAGGTTGCCAGGAATGAGATGAGAAAGGTGGTACTACCTGATTTCACGGGCATAGGATGATAAAGGTATTGAAACTGGTGAGGTATCCAAAGATGAATGTTTTTATCTGAGCCAGTAAGTATGCCTGCCCACTCCAAAGATGCTTATACTGTATTCCTCATTCAAGTTAGGTGTGGAGGCTTTTGTAAACCAATTGCCTGCACCCTGTGGAAAACCCAATTAAGGGAACAGAAAGCTGCTGAGTGGTTCCCCAGCATTGAAAAAAAAAAAACAACCCAGGGGATTTCCTGCATCAGGGTTTATTTTCTTGGCTCTTCACATGTGGTGGACATTCAGTTTACGATTCTGGTTAGTCCTGGCTTTTTGTCCGCATCTCCAAAAACGTCAGCATCAGTAGTGACTTACAAGGGAGCAGGAGGGTCTACTGGTTATTGAGGTTGAAGATCAGAGGCTTCAAATAGTAGTGCAGAGATCCGTGTTTATCCCTGGATCACTACTGAGAGTGAATCCCTGAGCATCTCCAGTACATGGGGATGTAATTATGGGTGAATTTAGTAAGGCCACAGTGAAATGCATGTGCAGCACTGCCTGAGTAAACCAGGGTATGGGGAGCAAGCACTTCTGCAGATCAGGACTGTCTGATTTCATCAATTTGTGCTGGGGCTACCCTAGCTTTTCATTGCTTTGAGCCTAGGTCTGACACGTACTGTGATCTACTCTGTTATTAGAGAGCTAACAAGAATCCCAACCTAACATTTTGAAGCACTGAAAAAGAATCTTTTGCCCTCATGAAAGTAATTCAGGAGAGAAATGATCTTCCAATTGATTACTACTTTGCACAGCTCTGGTAAGTAGTTGATCTTCATAAAATATGGATGGATGTGATCTTTCCAAGTTCTGCTTCTTCCTAATCAAGGACACAGCCATGAGTAGGGTTGTCCCTGGGGAATGAACCTGGGAGCTCTAGATCAAAGGGAACAAATCTGCATTGCTTGTCCTAAATGAATATGCATGTATTAGTTAGAGGCTTGCAAGTGTATGTGTTCAGACTACCCTTTAAAGAACAAGGAGCCACAATGTGGCACTTCATTTGTATCTCGGGCTTGATTCCATGTTAGTCTTTCAAACCATCACTATCCTGGGTGCCACTACTTCGTGGTAGAGCAGATGCTGACCTGAGCCCTTTGAGCTGAAAGTCAGCAGTTGTTTCTGTCTAAGCTGAAGCGTAGCTGGAGTGGTGACAGCTCATTCCTTAGCTGTATGTATGTGCTTTGATCACTTGCAGAGAGTGTGAAGCAGAAGTGTTGGATTTATGAGTGATGATAGGGTCTTTTGGGCACTGAAATAGCAGAAGATGCACTGGGAAGTTGCAGTGCTTTCTAATGGGATTAGAGATGCTCACTGCCTCCTAAGATAAGTTATGGACAGGCATACTCTTCGCTAGGTAAGAAGCTGGCTGGCTGACTGGGGCCCCAAGAGTTGTGGTGAATGGAGTTAAACTGAGTCGGTGGCCGGTCACAAGTGGTGTTCCCCAGGGCTCAGTATTGGGGCCAGTTCTCTTCAACGATGATCTGGACAAGGGGATCGAGTGCTCCCTCAGTAAGTTTGCAGGTGACAAAAAGTTGGGTGGGAGTGTTGACCCACTTGAGGGTAGAAAGACTCTTCAGAGACATCTAGACAGGGTGGGTTGATGGGCAGAGGCCAATTCTATGAGGTTCTACAAGGCCAAGTGCCAGGTCCTGCACTTGGGTCACAACAACCCCATGCAATGCTAGAGGCTTCAGGAAGAGTGGCTGGAAAGCTGCCCAGCAGAAAAAGACCTGGGTGTGTTGGTCGATAGCCGGCTGAATATGAGCCAGCAGTGTGCCCAGGTGGCCAAGAAGGCCAAGAGTATCCTGGCTGGTGTCAGAAATAATGTGACCAGCAGAACTAGGGTAGTGATTGTCACCCTGTACTCTGCACTGGTGAGACCACACCTTGAATACTGTGTTCAGTTTTGAGCACCTTGATACAAGAAATACATTGAGGTGCTGGAGCAGGTCCAGAGAAGGGCAATGAAGGTGGTGAAGGGTCTGGAGAACAAGTCTTAGAAGGAGCATCTGAGGAAACTGGGGTTGTTTTGCTTGGAGAAGAGGAGGCTGAGGGGAGACCTTATCCCTCTCTACAACTACCTGAAAAGGAGATTGTAGTGAGGTGTGTTTCGGTCTCTTTTCCCAAGTAACAAGTGATAGGACAAGAGGAAGTGGCCTTAAGTTGTACCAGGGGGAGATTAGATCAGGTTTTAGGAAGAATTTCTTAACCAAAAGGGTTGTCAGGCACTGGCACAGGGTGCCTAGGGAAGTGGTTGAGTCACCATCCCTGGAGGTATTTTAAAGATGTGTAGATGTGGTGCCTAAGGACATGGTCTAGTGGTGGACTTGACAGTATAAGGTTTACTGTTAGACTTGATGATCTTAAAGGTCTTTTCCAACCTGAATGATTCTATGATTCTATAGATGTATCTCCCCCTCCAAATGCTTGGTGGTCAGTGAGCACTGAGGAAGAGGGTGCATGAGATTTAAAAAAATGATTGTTTTACAGGTGAATTAGGGAACATACCTGGACCTCATAATGACAAGGAGTACATCCCTGTCCCTCACCACAGCCTCTGTTGTGTTATTAGGAGCTTGGGCAGCCTTTGTGAGGAGGAGATCAGACTGCTGATGGAGATACTGCAGGAAAGCAGAGTGTCTCACAGATGCAACGTCAAGGCATATATAGGAAATCTGCATTTCCTGTGGCTAGAATCTCTGGTTCTGCTGCAGATCTGGAGTGCCACCTTGGGCAGATCTCTTTTTTCTTTTTCCCCTGTATGTTTCTTATTCCTCTTGTTTGTTCCTGTCTTACTGCTGGCAGGGGACTGCATCATGCCCTCTGTATAGCACCAGGTAGTACAAGCAGCTGGGGTCTCCTAGCACATATGTCACACTAAGAACAATAGGAAGGAGGTCACCCTTCAGAAATTTCTCCTTACCTTGTAGTTATTAATACATTTTCCTTTCTTGCTCTTTCTCCTTTTTTTTTGTGTTTTGTTTTGTTTTTGTTTTTCTTTCTTGCTGAAGGGGAAAAATAATTCAGCTTTTACTCCTTCTAAAAGAAATGAGTCTTGACAGGTCTAGAAATGTGTTTCCTGCAGTTACTCCATGCACAAAGGGGCTGTGCAGGCTCATTTATACACTCACATACCACAGCACAGACATTTCATTAGCTTGGCATATGTCTTTTGTTTGCAGTGATAGGCACGTGAAAGTACAAGAATAGGACTGGAGGAGAGAAGAGGGGAGGTAAAGGGACACATTGCTGCCCAAAAATTGCTGTCTCAATGTTTTATTCCTTACATATGCAGGTCAATCTTCTTTTTATTCTTCTTACTGTTTACTAGCAGTGCTTTCCATGTACAAGAGCTGGCATGGACTCAGATGAACGCTTTGTGGCCTGGATGGCTGCTTGTGCCACTCAGACAAGGCTGATTTCTGATTTTGGTTGGCAGAGGAAGGGAGAAGGGCATGTAGAGGATTTTCCTATTTGTCAGGAGTGAGAGTGTACCCTGGAAAAAGGAGCATGAGGCAAATACTGGGCCAACCTTCTCCTCCTCCTCAGTCGCATCTCTGGTCACTCTTGCTTCTGTGTATCTCCTCCAGCAGGACCTGACGTGTGTTGGGCCCTGCAAAGGGACTGATGGCTGTCTGCAGGGTGACAGGCAGGAGGAGAAGATGGGAACAGTGCTGCTGTCTGATTTACATGGCCACAGCAGGGGTTGTCCTCAGCCAAGTGCATCCAGCGTGTTTGTATGAGAACTGAGGCTGGTCAGCATAAGGCTAATTTTAAAATTCCAGGTACACTGATGGTCTTGTGCTCCATAGCTCCAGCTGTCCTGCTCCCTTTCAGAGTTGTCCCTCTATTGTTAAGTGTGGTTTCCCTCTATTGTTAAGTGTGGTTTCTGAGCGACTGGTTTTTGTCCCTAAGCCCATTTGTGTGCTTGCAGCTAGTCTCCTGGAAATGTTTGTCCTTGTCAGGTCTGTCCCTCTCATTCAGCCAGCTACAGAGCCTGGCACATCTAGGCTTCCTGCCAGTGCTTTTGCAGCGCTGTGGTATCTCAAGCAAAAAGCCACTCTTTTCTGTAGGTAGCAGAGGCTGACAGACGTTTTGATTTCTGCTTTTGTCCCTGCCTGGCTGTCTTGGAGACAGAAAAGGCATATTGAATCTAGTGCAGGTGGTAGAGGTGTCTGCTGGGATCTACCAAGGTCAAATGAAAACTGTGGAAGGAAGATATTAGTGCCATCTTTATTCCGTCCCTACCACCATCCCCAGCTCGAGATGCTATAGGGAGGATCCACTCTTGGTATGTCAGATCTTCATAATATAATCTAGCATTTTTCTGTCCTCTTCTTTCTCTTGAAGGCTGGGTCAGCATTCATGTTCTCCATGCCCCTGTTTAAACAGAAATCTTTGGGTTTCAGGGTTAGCAAGCTGCTCTGAGGAACTGCAACTGTTCATGCTTCTCATCACTTGGGGAATGATTGCCCATTTGACTTTCACCAGAGCTTGAGCTCCAGTGCTTAGTGAGAGCCTCTGGTTTGAGCTAAAGACTGTTTTGCAGATAATTTTTGCTGGGGTAAAAAATAAAGACCCCAAAGATCCACAAACTAAAAGAGCTGTAATGTCCTTGTGTCTCCTGTGAATATGAGGAGATGTAGAACACACTCTAAAGAGCAGAGATTTGGTGTTACTCTGGAATCATTGCCACAGCACGTGCTAGTTACACAATTCAAAGACGGTTTGTAACCCAGCCTCTTTGCTTAGCTGAACTGAGGTGAGATATTAGGATTCTTTTCCTGGTGTTATGAATAGGATGTGCTGTGGAGAGCCACTTTTATGCTGTTGTCTTTGACCATAGAATTACTGACCGTAAAATCAGCTGTATGGAGTTGGGTGTGGGTTTTTGGGGGTTTTTTTTGGAAGCTTGTACCATAGTAAGGAATGAATAGTGGTGTTCTGTGTGCAGTGTGATGGGTTATTTAAGGTTGCTGATGCCTATTCAAAGCTGTTGGGTAATTGAACAGCACAGTTATAGGCCTACTTTGCCAAATGCAAAAGAGGTAATAGTTTTTATTTATTTCACGGGATTAATTTCTGATCTTCGGTCATGTTTCTGACTGAGTATCTTGGAGCTCAGGGTTTTTAACAGTTGACAGTAAATTCTTAGCGTTTTGCTGAGAAAGAGAGGGATGGGTAGGATTCTTAACATACCTCTCTGTTGTGTCCTCATCATCCTTCTGCACTGATGGCATTTGCTTGTTCACCAAATTATTGTCATCCTTGCACAAAAAGTATGTTTTCAGCAGGTGTCTAGGCTAAACTATAGTGGCTCCATGGCTCTGTGGTACTGTTTCTTCTTTTGAAGTGCTAGACAAATGATGCTTAAACCTGTCAATCAAAGAATGGTTTTCAGAGGTGCTTAAATGATTTAAGAGTGTGGTTCCTTTTGGCTTCTAGTCAGACTTTGTGTTTTTTCATCTGTTTAGATGCTTATAAAACATGCTTTCTTTCCCTCCCCCAAGGTTTGCTGACTATCATCTCTTTTAAGTACTACCATGGCCTCTTTAACTGTTGCATCTGTCCAACCTCCGTGATGTTATCGCAACAGCATAGTACAGGAGAAAAGATCTGTGCCTCTGTCTTACAGATGAGGAGTTAAGACATGAGGGAGACACAGCGACTTACCCCTAGCCAGACAGGGTTTTTGAAGCATGTATACTCAAGTCCTACACTAAATTCCTGAACAGGAGATTACTTGGCTTCTCTACAGGGAAATGCTAAGTGTTCTTCACATGCTTTGCTGAATTAAGGCCTTGGGCTCTTCCTGACATGGTCTATTTGTCCACACACGCATGTACTTGCCAAAACTGTCGAGGCTTTATTATAAACTAAATCGTTGGCATCAAAATCTCTCAGGATTGCACTCTGATGAATTATTCTGTGTGCTGAGAAAAGCAAGATAAGGAGCAGTTGGAGGCAAAGGCATTTAAATACAGTGTTCTGCATATATCATTTGTCATTCCACTCATGATGCCTGGCAGTGGCAGAGCATACAAAGTACAAACTCGCTGGTGTTGTGCTCTTTCTCTAGATAGCCCTCTAGATAGTTGGGTGAACTTTGGACCACCTCTGCAGGGCTCACCTATATAGTTTGGGACTTTTGAGCATGGATGGGCATTGTAGGTAATTTAAGCAAGCAAAGATGGAGTGAGTCTGGAAAGATCTTGCTTTGAATTTTCTTAAGATACTGCTCTTTTTGGGATGCAATGATGGCTTGTAGTTGTTTGGAACACTGTAGTTTTGTTGTTAGGAGAGAGGTGGGGTTTCTGGGGAGAATATCCTTTTGGGGGCAAGGGGGAAAGCCTCAGCACTGTCCTAGCTTTTATGCTTGGTGTTTTCTTTCTATAGCGACTGCCTCTTTGCAGCTGTTACAACTTGTGCTGTGGATAGTCTTCCCATGGGGAGAAGGACTGGGTGGAGCATAGGAACATTTTTTTCAAATGAGAGCTGAATTTAAAATGTTTAGAAAAAACTAATTCTGAGATTTAATAATTTCTTGTCTGTTTTTAGCAATGAATGACAGTGTTCAGCATTTTGGCTTTTGTGTGCTTTTTACCTTTTTTTTAAGTTTTGGTTGTGGCTACTGCTGTTTCTTTGTGTTGATGTGTCCTTGGTTAGTCATGGTGTTTTGTGTTGGCTTCACAATGGTGTGTGTCCCAGGGACTGTGTGTTTCAGTTATCTGGTCTGGGCCAATTGAACAGCTGTAGTCTTCTGGCAGGATGTCTTCCTGAAATGAAAAGTATGGTTCTAATTTATTTTTGTTTATATTAAATCCTGTTTGGCAGTCAATATTTTAGATTTATGACACTCTGATTATGGACAGTGGTAAAACTAATTTGTTTGAAGCTTAAAAATCCTGAATATGACTTTTTGGGTATGGGGTGGGTTTTTGTTTGTTTGTTTTAATAGGAAAATATTCTTACTGTTTTGAAATCTTTTAGAATGATAGAATGGTTTGAGTTGGAAGGGACCTTAAAGATCATCTAGTTCCAACCTCCCTGCCATGGGCATGGACACCTCCCACTAGACCAAGTTGCTCAAAGCCCCATCCAACCTGACCTTGAACACTTCCAGGGAGGGGGCAGTCACAGCCTCCACGGGCAACCTGTTCCCGTGTCATTCACACAAAATAATTTCTTCCCAATATCTAACCTAAATCTACCTTCCTTTAGTTTGAACTCATTTCCCCTGTCCTATCACTACATGCCCTTGTAAAAAGTCCCTCTCCAGCCTTCCTGTAGGCCCCCTTCAGGTACTGGAAGGCTGCTATAAGATCTCTCCAGAGCCTTGTCTTGTGCAGACTGAACAACCCAAACTCTCTCAGCCTGTCTTCATCAGAGAGATGCTCCAGCCCCTGACTGTCTTCATGGTCCTCCTCTGGACTTGCTCCCACAGCTCCACGTCCTTCTAATGCTGGGGATTCAACAACTGGACACAGTAGTCCAGGTGGGGTCTCATGAGAGCAGAGTAGAGGGGGAGAATCATCTCCGTCAACCTGCTGGTCATGCTTCTTTTGATGCAGCCCAAGATACAGATGGCTTTCTGGGCTACACACATTGCTGGCTTATGTTGAGTTTTTAATCAGTCAGCACCCACAAGTCCTTTTATTTGGGGCTGTTCTCAATATGTTTTCTGCCCAGCATCTATCTGTGTGTGGGATTGCCCTGACCCAGGTGCAGGACCTTGCACTTGGCCTTGTTGAACTTCATGCAGTTTGCATGGGCCCACCTTTCAAGCCTGTCAGGGTCTCTCTGCATGGCATCCCTTCCCTCCAGCATGTCGACTGCACCACACAGTTTGGTGTCATCAGCAAACTTGCTGAGGGTGCACTCAATTATGCTGTCCATGTCTCTGACAAAGATGTTAAACAGTGGTGGTCCCAGTACTGAACCCTCAAGAATGCCACTCATTTACTGGTCTCCATTTGGACATCGAGCTGTTGACCACAACTCTTTGCGTGTGACCATGCAGCCAATTCTTTATCCACTGTGTAGTTCATCCATTGAATGCATGTCTTTCCAATTTAGAGACAAAGATGTTGTGCGGGACAGTGTCAAATGCTTTGCACATGTCCTGGTAGATGATGTCAGTTGCTATTCCCTTATCCACTGATGCTGTAACCCCGTCAGAGAAAGCCACCAAATTTATCAGGCATGATTTGCCTGTGGTGAAGCTGTGTTTGTTGCCACCAACCACCTTCTCATTTTTCATGTGCCTTAGCAGAGTCTTCGGGAGGATCGGCTCCATGATAATGTCAAGCACAGAGGTGAGACTGACTGGTCTGCAGTTCACTGGATCTTCTTCTTTTCCCTATTTGAAAATAACAGTTATGTCACCTATTTTCCAGTCTGTGGAAACTTTACTGGGCTGGCATGGCTTTTCAAATATGGTAGAAAGCGGCTTTGCAACTTCATCCACCAGGACCTGTGGATGTAGCTCATCAGGTCCCATGGGCTCATGCACTATCAGGTTCCTTAGGTGGTCTCAAACCTGATCTATTCCTACTATGGGCGGCTCAGTCTCCCAGTTGGTGCCTTTGCCTTCTGTAACTTGGGTGGTGTGGTTTAAGCTCTTGCCAGAGAAGACTGAGGCAAAAAACTTTTTGAGTACCTGAACTGTGTCAATATCCTGGGTGACCAGATCTCCCATTCCCTTCTGGAGAGGGTCCACATCTTCCCTAGTCTTCCTTTTATCACTGACATACTTGTAGAAGCTTTTCTTTTTGCTCTTGATGTCCCTGGACAGATTTAACTCTATCAGGGCTTTAGCTTTCCTGACCTGATTCCTGGTTGCTTGGACAATTTCTCTATATTCCTCCCAAGCTACCTGTCCTTGCTTCCACCCTCTGTACACTTTCCTTTTACATCTAAGTATGTCCAGGTGCTCCTTGTTCATCCATGCAGGCCTCCTGCCATTTTTGCCTGACTTCCTCTTTGTTGGGATGCATTTCCCCTGAGCTTGGAGGAGGTGATCCTTGAATATTAATCAGATTTCTTGGAGCCCTCTTCCCTCCAGGGCTTTACTCCATGGTACCCTACCAAGCAAATCCCCAAAGAAGCCAACATCTGCTCTCTGAAGCCCAGGGTAGTGACCTTGCTGCGCGCCCTCCTTGTTGCCCTAAGAGTTTTGAATTTCACCATGTTGTGATTGCTGCAGCCAAGGGTGCCCTTGAGCTTTATGTTCCCCACCAGCCCCTCCTCGTTGGTGAGAACAAGGTCCAGCACAGCACCTTTTCTTGTCGGTTCCTCTACCACGTGGAGAAGGAAATAGTTGTCAATACGTTCCAGGAACAGTCTGGATTGGTGATGCCTTGTTATGTTGTCTCTCCAGCAGATATCAGGATGGTTGAAACCTCCCATGAAGACCAGGGCTTGTGAAAGCAAAGCTGCTCTTATCTGTCTTTAGAGGGCCTCATCTGCTAGGTCTTCCTGGTCAGGTGGCCTGTAGCAGACCTACACTATGATATCACCTGCCCCTGTCTTCCCTTTAGCCCTGACCCATAAGCTCTTAGTGAGCTCCTCATCCATCCCCAGGTAGAGCTCCATGGACTCCAGTTGGTTATTGATGTAGAGGGTAACACCCCCTCCTCATCTCCCTTGTCTGTCCTTCCTAAAGAGCCTGGATCTATTAATTTGCATGCTCCAGTCATATGATATTGAGTGTTTTTTTTCTCCTGCCTTTGCACTTTTCCTCCTGTGTAGCCCTTTGGTATGTGGAATAAAAAATGATGTTGGAGGCAAACTTGAGAACTGTACAGAAGTTGCAGAACAAGAAGTGGCAGAGCTTGAACGTGATCGGCACAGGTGTGTTTTAAGATGGAGGAAAAGATCTTTGTCAGTTCCTCGTGGAAAAAAATATCCCCACATCAGATAATTGGGGAGTATTTTGCTTCAGGGTCCTACACAGAACACTGCTTAAATTTGCAGGCCTAAAAATAATAGAGCTGGAGAAGCTACTCACTTCACGTGAAGAATTCCTGCAAGTGCTAAATGCTGTGATGTAGGATTTATTTGTGAAAGCTGGCAATGCTGTTACGTGATTGTATCAGTCATGGTCTCTGTACTTCCTACCACATCTTCCTGCTGTGACCCTGCTGTCAGGAGAAAGTAATCATGTACATGATCCACATCCAAATACAGCATTTTTTTTTTTCTGGTGAATTATATTGATTTTGTAAAAAAGCACTCGATTAACATGGTCTGCTAATTCTAAAAATACGTTTATTTAGCTGTCTGTGTCCTTGTTGCTAATGTATATAGTATGACATTGTGCTGGGACATGGGTGACCTTGGATTTTGTTTGTAGAATATAAATCAGGGCCATTGTAGGCTGGTTCCTTATTTTCTGTATGTCAAGACAGCTCTGTTGTCCTGACAATAATAATGTAGTGATTCGTATTTGGCAGGATTTTCTTCTCTTAGTAGAAGTAGACTATCTCTATCATCTAGTAAATACAATCAGGGTTAATAGACTTCCGGGAGGAAGTGTTATGATCACCTGGGCTTCCTGGTTAACTGGGGCTGAAGGCCCTCATTCAGCAGTACCTGTGTCTAGCCCTTAATTTTTTACTTGTGCTGGTGTGCGTTATCAGAAACCATACTGCTTTTGTTGAGGATTTGCAGTGACAGAGTACTGTGCAGTTTATTAATTTGTGGCAGTGGTTAATTACTCTTTGTAATAAATTATTCGGCTTTTTTTTCAGTTTGCATTTTGCACAGCTTTAGCTTGAATGGTTCTCAGCGTGCCCTTTCTGATATTTTAACAGTTTCTTTCCATTACTAGAAATCATATTCCTATATAGGTGATTATACCTGGTAAATTAGGCAGCTTAAAATTTCCAGTATTAAGCTTCATACACAGGAGAACGTCTTCCATGGGTTTCCAATAGGACTGATGGTCATATTTTTTTTTAAAAAAATATTATTTTTATTTAGAAAATATTTTAAAATACCTTTCACTTTGCCTTTTGAATTTCCTTCTAGCAGATTTCTATGCCACTCACCCTCTTGGAATGGCTGACCATGGCTACAAGGCCTAGGAAGATCTGAATGGTTTAAAACCTCCTTGGCAGTCAAACGTTACAGATCTGGTTTTATTTGTGAGACAAAAATGAAAATTTAATTGAATTATGCCTATGAAAGCAGGTAGTTGGTGTGAGAAGGGAAGAAAGTAAATCACTTTGGGCTCCACATTCTCATTTCTATGCTGTAGCTACCCTTGTTCTTTAAGGACATAAAAGCCAAGCAGCTTGTTATATAACATAGCCTAAACATGTGTGTGTATATGTGTATATATATATATGTATATATAATATTTTGCCTTTCAAGACTTTATAAGCATTGCCTTTCCTGGAGCAAGCAAAAGGTGTTAAGTTTCCTTGATGTTCTTTGTTTAACAGCCAATGCTGTGTGATCTCCCTATAGAGAGTTAAGAGTCTGTTGCAGAAGGAGTATCAAGGCCTTTTAGTTTAATACTTTTATTTGCCTCTTATAACAAAAAATGAACAAGTTGAGATGTGCACGTATTTTGTCAAACTACTCCAGAAGAGGCTGGTCAAGGATGTAGGTGGCCTTAACATTGTGTACCTGGGGAGCAGAAATTGCTGTGGGGAGACTGCTGGCAGTCAGCCACTCTGTGCTGTAAAGTCAGTAGAGTTGGGAGCATGTTTGGTGGGGAGTACAGGGTCCCTCCACACCGTGAAGGTGGACAAAGGTGCTTACAAGGCGAGAAGACTTTGGATTAGACATCAAGTCTTGGCTAGCTCTGCTGTAAGGTGGAGCAACTACAAGGCAGCTGGATGTTTTGCTGCCGTGGTCCTTATGCACTTGGCAGAGAATCTCTCATTCTTTAACAAGCCCCTCCTTGCAGGTAGGTTATGGTGCTGCAGGTAATGTTCCCTCATGCAGTGTCCAGCTCTTCCCAGACCCGGTTGTTGTTACAACCTCCTCCTCTCCCCCCCGAACAGCAACTCCCTGACTTAGACTCTTGAATAGCTGCTAAATTTGGATGCAGCTTAGATGGGCTTGGATGCCCATGTCTGGCAGTGTTGTACCTCTGGTTGTTCTTTAGTTGTTAGGGGGTTGGTAGATGCTGAACTCTGACCACAGCTCTTCAAGTGAGCAGTTGCAAGCATCCCAAGCGTGTGAAAATTCACTTGCCAAGTACTGATGGTGCTTTTGTAAGCCCTAAAAACCTCTCATTCGTGTTCTTTCTGTGAACACTGAGGATTAAAAAAAAAAGTCCTAAGATGTGAAGCTGATTAAAGAGAGAAGAAACATAGTTGCTGAGATAACCAGGTGTACTCAGCAAACTCACGGGGGTGAATTTTGCCAGTAGCCATGTTTGTGCTATCAGCAAAATTATAGTCCTACCACTGGAAACAGTTTCTCCTGAATTCTCACCTGGGTGCCAGAGCCCAGAGTATGAGAGCAGGAAGGTCAGGAGGCAGTTTTCAAAACCAGCCTTTACATTGATTAGTTGTTACCATACTCTTCTGGAGTGGCTGCTGTGCTTTGTAGTGCTGCAGAAGTGGCACATTATGAAGAACATTGTAATAATTTGGGTTTTGTGGTCCTTTATTTTGTTTGGAATTTTAAAGTTCTTTAATACTTTGAATATATAAACAGCTGTGCAGGTTGTTGAGTTGCACTGAAATTGAATGTCGTAATACATTTTAAAATAGTGGTGGGAAGGAAACCTCAAGTTGCTCAGTGAATGTGGGTATTTTGCTGCAGCTCTGAGTGCTGAATCTCATTATGTCATGGCTGGGTTCATCAAAGTGGAATTCATCCTGGCTGTCTCTAGCTGTCTAAACTTAAAGCATCTAGGTGTCACGATTTAATGCCAGGCTGGCAATTAAATGATTGACAGATGCTCTCTATTACCCACCCTCCCTTCCCAGAAAGCAAAAGGAAAGAGAATAAGGGATAGAGACTTACTAACTGAGTCTCTCTAACTAAAAACTAAACTACACAGCTTTAATGAAACAGTAGTGATGAAAAAGGAAATAATGAAATTTATATTGAAATACATACAAAGCCAATATTGTGCCTCCCCCTCCCCAGTAACACTCATGGCACCACCGAGACTGAAAGGCAGCCCTGGGAGAGCAACGGACTGAGCTTCTGGAGTCAGCAGCAAATGGGTGCTGGAGGCAGGAACACAAGGAGACAGGAATGCACAGATCGGGATCAAAGGCAGATGAATGGACGGAGTCCTCCCAGGACACCAGCCATGGATTTGAAGAGCTTGACCCTTGTGATCCCTCAGATTTATACTGAGAATGATGCGTATGGGATGGAACACTTTGGCTAGTTTTGGGCCACCTATCCAGTCTGCTTCTCCCTGTTGGAGAGTCATGGGTGTGACCCCTTTTCTCCCTTTGATATTCGGAGCATAAGATGTTTAGCAGAACCAAGCAGTGGCCTTGGTTCTGCACATCATTCTCTAGTGGTAGCTATAAACATGGAGTGTTATCAGTCCTAGAGGCAGACACTGACTGGAAAACATGCTGTGAATTTCAGCAAGTGCAGTTACTTAGAAGAGACTTAACTGAAAAGTAAAATTACTAAAAAGGAAATTGGTTCTGTTCTAGCTCAAACCAGGACACTTGGCCAGAAAGTGCTTCAGTCCAGCTATTTTGGGTGCCTATTTCAGGGTGGGTAAGTCATGTTCAGATGATGTCTGTCTCTGGGTGCAGGGTACATACAGCACTAGTTTGGATGCTGTGACTGAGTTCAACCCTAGGGCAGCCCCAGTCTGGAAGAGCTTGCAGCCTCATGGTGTCATTTAAGATGGCATTTGTGTGCTCTTGGCTAATACAGATTCCACTCAGAACAGCACTTGGGCACCTCCTTCTCTTCCCCTCAAGCAGGCATGTTTTCCTGAAATGAGGCCTCCAGCTCTTACCAGATACCCCCTTTTGACTCCAGCTGTGTCATGGACCAGGACATCGCTACCCGTCGCTGCTTCTCGGAACCAGGGATCATCCCACAGGGATATGACAGCAGGGCAGTCTGCAGGAAGCTGAATCTATCGGTTTGTTTTAAACAGTTTGCAGCTTTTGATCTGATCTGTCCTGATGGATTTTACACAAAATAGACCCAGCAGCACTTGCACAAATGTTTCCACCAGCAGAGAAGGCAGCAAGCATTGGACAATAATTTCAGTGGCACTACAGCATGTAAAGGGAATGTCTTTCTGCAGTCTGAATGGAGGAGATGGAGAGTCTCAGCCTGGTTTCTATCCACTGGACTGTGCTGTTCTCAAGCTTGTGTCTTGTCTTATGCCTCCAGCGATGTTAAAACACTGCTGTCTTTCAGCTGTGGATGTGTAATAGAGTGTTGACCTCTCTTGTTCTGCCAAGCTGAGTGAGATGAACCATCAAGGAATGTGGTGTGCTGTGGAGGCAGGTGTAATAGGTACCAAGGGGGACTTCAGACAGGATAGCACTGAGGAGGACTACCTCTCTCGGATGCAGTGAGCACATGTAGGTAACAAAAAGTCAGTTGTACCAGGGGGATTTGTGAGAACAAACTACGGGTTTACTATGGACATTAGCAGATGATTTCTATGGTTGCACGTATTCCTGCAGTCATTTTGTGTTCTCAGGCTTTACAGTCACAGATGTGGTGCAGCTATAAATGCTCTAATCTCTCTCCTTCTTAATTCAGAATTTGGACTCTTCCCTGCTCCATTAAATCTCACATTTAACTTTATTTTGAAGAGTTTTAGTCATAGGAACAGTGTTGGGGACAGAAATGGTACATTTAGTTCTGCTGAATGGATATGACGTTAGATTGACAGGCCCTGTCAGTGTGTAATTGCAGATTAATGGGAAGTAGTATGTCATTATGGCAGCTCAATAGCACAAGTTTCAGAGCTTCACACAAGTTCAGGCTTTCATTTCTTGTTAGAGGGGGCTACTCTGACCTGCCTTGCACAATTTTCTCCCTGATCTTTTTGTGGCAGAGGATAAGGATGTTTATAGTTCAGGTACTTAATGACCCCAGGAACAAGACCAACGGTGTAATTTAAAGGGTATGAGGAGATGGGGGAGAACTGCTACAATATTGGAACAACAGAATCCAACAATAGGCTATAAGGAATGAGATATGTATGAAAAGCTTTATGTTGTGAACTGAGCAGCCTTCTGCACAACATCTACCAGCGGATGTGAAAGTATTATTTGTGTCCAAAATGAATAGATTTGCTGAGCTTTACTAACCAGACCATGAAGTCATGGGAGGGACCATATTAAAGGATTGAAAAATGGAGGCATTCCATGAATGGGTTATTGGAGTAACTTTCCCAGTTATTGCTGAGTTGAACCTCTGTCAGCCAATACTTTAGTACTTCATGCAGGTGCCTTACGCTGAGCTGGTTGATTTAAAGGTGTTCTCACTGAGGACCACCTTGAGACATTTGCCCACCTATAAAGTACTTTACACCATGAGCAGCCCTCCCTGTGTCTTCAGATGAAAATAATGCTGTTTGGGAATTCAGTAAATTGTAGTTTGGCCATAGGGCAGCAGCTGAGTAAGGAAACAATAAGGTGTTATAAAGGGCTTCATCACTTCAAGATGTAATAGACTTCCTTCAATTTGTCTTTCCTTGTAAGACAGCTTGCCAGTGTTACTGTGCAGGTTCTAGGTACCTTCTGAAGAGCCACTTGAGGAGGCCTTTTGGACTTCACAACTTCTTGGACTCCGTAACTGATAGTCCTACTAGTGCAGACAGTGCAGTGTGGACTGCCATGAGATAGAATGGATTTTTTTGCTTTGATGGGGTAGGGAAACAGTTCCTGTGTGGGTGTGGGCAGAGGAAGGTATTTGTTCCTCCCTGTCTGACTGGAGTCATGTGGAAGAAACACTAACCATCCCAGAATGAAAGAAATAGCTTGGAAATGTCTGTGGCAAGCACAGAACTTGACAGATTTCAAGGCAGCAGTTGCAGTGCTAGTTAAAGGACACTGAAGAGAAGAGAGAGCCCACAGCTGGGGTATTTCAGATGTACGTGACAGATCCTCTGGGAATTTTGCCTCGTGCTATAAAAAGCATGGCTTCTACCATGTTTGCTTGTGGTGCACCATTTGTTTATGCTTCCGACACTAGCGTAAGTATTTTACATGTTGAATTTGTTCTTTGCCATTGTAAAAGTGCAAACTGGCAGGTCTTAGCAAGTAAAACTCAGAGGATACTAAGTCTGTTGTTGAAACTGCTGACCCAGGGATGCTCCGAGACAGTTGAAGCATGTCTCTTAATAATCTGATGTAGTACGACCTTGGCTGTGTTTCTGTGTCACAGTGCTAAGGACTAGTGAAGAGCTCCATTGATCCAGTGCAAAGAACAAATATTGTACCATGCACAAACCTCCATGCTAGAGTAGCAGCCCGGGGAGAGCATCACTGGAGCTGCTATTGCTTCCTATTCCCTACAGGTAGGTGAAAATGAAGCAGCATAGTGTGGGGGGGGGTTAACCAGGCTCTTGCTCCTCTCCCTGTTGGCCTACATGCCTGAGTCACATCTGGGGAAAGGATTCTGAGCAACCCCCATCAGGGCTAGATGTATTGTCACCCATTTGGGAGCAGGGGTGCGGACAGCAATTCCTCCAGAGCCCAGGTGTTCCTTTGGATCTAGCTGTGCCAGGAAGGAGGTGGCTGTCCATGGCCACCTCCCAGAAAGGTTAATGCTTCCCTGGTCTGTGAACAGAACAGTGTGTGCGAGTACTCCTTTATCTGCTCCAGCCACAATCAGGTTACATAGCTTGGGTCAACAATTTGTACCATTTTATACTAGCACTGATAATTTATTTTTTCTAAGTGTAGCAAGCAATTTTGACAAAAACAGCTTTTCAGGCAGCACTGTGGATGATGGCATCGAGGAAGGAGTTGCAGTGAGTAGCTGCGAAGTGTGGAACTCTTGTAAAGGTATGTGGGGATCTAGGAAAGAAGTCTGTAATGGCCTTGAACTCATAACTCTCTGCCCTTTGCTCTGGGCTTGTTTGACAGCAATGGGTGAACTAAGTATTTGTGCATTCACAGTTTGCAGAAAAAAAGTAATGTCGTAGACATAATAAATATATGCAGATAATACCACAGAACCACCAGCCTACTTCAGGAGAGTGGTAAGATGCTAATAATGCCTTTGTTTAAAAGGACCGAGACACTAATTCACCCCTAGAACTGAGAAAAGTATTTGTCATTAGTACCGTACTGCCAGATTTAGCAGTATGAAAATAACACAAGCAGTCATCTGTAATGCAAATGTTGGCATCTGATTAACAGAGAAAATAACATGAGCAATTAATCCACGAGGGAATAGGTCATTATAAATGGAAATTAGATCATCAAAGGATAAGCCACACAAAAATAAAACTACCCCAAAACTTGATTAATTATTGAAATTCTAGTAAAAAAGGCATCTTGAACAATAGAGTCCTTGGAAGACGTGTCATGTGATTTATGAACATTCTGGACAGGGTTATTTTACAATCCCAAAATTGATCAGCTTCATTATAAATATAATGGGGACGTTTATTCCACCCAAGATAGCATGCTGTTTTAGGGACAGAGTGCCTTAGCACTAAACTGACTCAGTTCTGATTTACACAGACCCAGTTTTTGCAATAGTAAACTATAGTAAACTATTTTGCTATAGTAAACTTTACTTGCTAAAGTAAATCTTACTTGGGTAAGTCAGGAGATGCTTGCATTTTTTCAGGGGGGAACATAGCTTTTACATTAATATGTATTTGTACCTGTATATGATTTTAATCACCCAAAATACAGTGTTGGAGGAAAGATTGTCTTTCTGGCCAGGGCATAGTTTGGTCAAAAATTACTTTCTCTTCTTGCCTCTCAGAAGAATTTTCAAGTGAGCTTGGACTCTGTGCTTTGTTCTTTACCTTGGTTTTGAATGCTTCGGCTAAATGATGCGTAACAAGAAATTATTTAAAGTCTCTTCATTTCAAGTAAGGCTAGGAATCTACCCTTGTAAAATCCTGGTCAGTTTTTAAAAGTCTAATTAAAGGTGTTATTCTTTTCTAACAAAATGGAGGGCTTACTGCTCTTCAAGTGCTGTTAAATACTGGAGTGACTTCATACTGTGAAGATACACAGTATTGTAGCGCTGTTTGTAACATTAAAGCTGTATCTTTCCTGATATTTAATTTTACATCTTTCTATTACTAGAGACCTACTTAGGAACTTGGCAGTTTTCCCCCCTTTCTGTTAAACTCGACTCCATGTGCTTTACTGTAGTAGTTTAAGTGCACTTCGTATGGCATCATGGTGGTGTGCTGAACTGGCCTTACGCAACACACTACTCCTTATGCAGGACCAGTTGGCACCCGAGATCTGTTGCTGGAATAAGTACTTGAAGGAGTGTCAGAGGGAGGAAAAATATGAGAAGCATTTCTGAAGCTGGTACTGGCAAAAAGGCCTGTGGTCAATCAGGGAATTACTTAGGGTAATTACTTAGGGCAAGGGTTCAGAAAGAGCTGACGGCAAACTTTTGTATACAAGACAGGTTGACAAGAACATTGAATCTGAGATAGAATCCAAACAACTGTCTCTTGCTGTTCAGTCTCTTCTTTATTTGAGGAAACAAGATTTTCTAAGTATTTTGTGAATAAATATTATCCAGGAATTGCCATACCTGGCCTTACTTTCTCTTCGTAATAGAAGGAGGTCACATAACCCCAGTGTAGGTTAGCCCCTGGGTTAGAAAGTGTCTCAGAACAAGTTTGGCATACTGTTCTCCTTCATTTATCTGCTGCTTTGTCTGCCCAATTCTTTGTATTACGTTATGTATATGACATCTAGTGGAGAGTCCCAAGTCCTGGTGATGTTGGGAAGTCGCATGGTCACCTCTCTTGAGCTTCAGTTTTCTTTTGATTTGGCATCTTACTTTTCAGTTCAGTTTTGCTACCATTTTTTCCCTGCTTTTGAGAGACAGCGAGTTTGAAATCTGTAAAAGATGAGTCTCCTTAGAGCCTCCTGGCTGTTAAAAACCACTGAGTGTTGACTGGTTCCATACAGAAATTGGCATCTCAGCTGTGGCTTGAAGGTGTTCTCCAAGAAGTTTGACTTCACTATGAGCCAGTCAGTAGCTTTTATTGCTCCTGAATATTATTTTCAGCCCTGTCAGACTTAACTTTTGCAAATAGCACTGGAGTGCTGATGCTTGTGGTGCAAATTTCTGTAGCTGAGAAGGCCACCTGATGGTAAATGTTCTGCTTCTTCATTCAGTCAAAATGGCTTTGAGACATTTGTTACAGGAATTTAGTTGGAATATTGTATTACATGCCTTTGTGTTTTTGAGGCTCCAACAGCTAGATTTAAATGCTGTAGAACATATACAGAAAAGCCAGGCATTGAGAAACAAATACCTGCCAGGAAACCACACTTTTGCATCTTTATACTGTCATTATCTCTTAAAAACCCACCCTGCAACCTGATTCCTGTGAACAGCACTCCTGTATGGGAAAAAACTTGACTTTGACTAACCTTTCATTTTGTTCTCCTTGGTGGTGGTACTAGCAAGTCACTTCTATTACTGTAAGCATCCAAGTTTAAATACCAGCCTTTTTAGTCTGTAATGGTGAGTGTCCCACTTGGTCATCTTCACCCTGAGGAGGGATCAGTGCAGTGCCTTAAGCTATGGACCTGGGAACATAAACAGAGATGGTAGAATATGTATTTTCCTGAGTTCCCTTAGGGCTGTATAAAGATCCCTGGAGGGAGAAAGGCAGCTGAGAAGAAATGAATGTTGGTAAATGGTATTAAAAACTAGCAGACAGGGAGAGAGACATGAATGCAAGATACATAGGGCTGTTAAATGAGGGAGCAGACTGTGAACCCAGTTTATGGCACGAGGAATGAAATGAGAAAGTTGGTATTCAGTAGGTTCCCTTGGTGCCTCAGAAAGTGGCTACGTTTCCTCATTTAGTTTGCTGTGAAATGCAACCTTGGGACCATTAGAAGATGGGCTGGTGAAGGTGATAGGAAATGAGAGAAGAAATTTCCTCATTTTGGCCTTCATTTCCCAGATCTTCAATGATTTGTTAGTCAATTAACTGGAGATCAGATATATCTGTAGTTTGTTGAAGTGTTACAGTCCAGTAGAGTGTCATATGGTCTTGTCTGCATCTTTAGAACCACACTTGGTATGATAATATTTTGGGTTCATGGTGATGAAGAATAGGATTTTAATTTTTCAGCACCCTCTGTGCAGAATGATACTTATGCTTTGAATATTTGTGTATTTTTAGTAGGAATGTAAAGAAGTTGCTTTTTAAAACAAACACTGGGAGGCCAGCAAATTCCTAGAAATCATTTTGGTTAATGGGAGGAAGAGAAAAGGAAGGATAGGCAGCCTTTTGATGTTCCTACTGTAGGCTAGTTGACTTAAGTCTGGATGGCCAGTGACTGGTACTTCAGGACCATATAATTGTTTTGATTGGAAAAGACCTTTAAGCAAGTCCAACCGTTAACCTAGCACTGCCAAGTCCACCACTAAACCATGTCCCTAAGCTCCACATCTACACATCTTTTAAATACCTCCAGGGATGGTGACTCAACCACTTCCATGGGTAGCCTGTTCCCATGCTTGACAATCCTGTCGATGAAGAAGGATCCTCACCTTCTCCCTTGTTATCTAATGCTTCCTCAGTCTGAGGACTCCACCAGAGTTGTCATCTTGTCAGACCACAGACCCTTACCCTGAGACTTTAGCTTTGTGCTGAGCACATATGCAATGCAAAATGAGCATGTGCTCCAGAGAGCAAACACTGAGTACTACTGAGAAGTTACCAGTGAGGTGTGAGGAGTTGCTTTGCAAAGCAAGAAGTATGAATTGTTTTTTAAACTTTGGCAGTCCCTTCCCACTTCATCCTCAGCTGACGTGCAGCCCACTAAAACCTGAGGCTGGGGTTCATTTGTCATTGATTTCTCAAGTCACCCAGGTCTGTTGCAGCTCTGTACATTGTATGCTGTGATCCATCCTTGTAGGAGGGTGGTGGGAGCACCAGCATCATGTGTGGATTTGTTCTGCTTTTAAATAGGTGAAGGTTGTGTCTTGTGATATGATTCTAAATTCTCTGGAGGTCAACAGAGGAGTTTGATAAACATCTTGGCCTTTCCATGGGGATTTTCACATGGCCAATAGATCATTTGAAGTATCTATTTTTGACCAATTCTACATGATCCCTGAGAGTGGCCATTCTGTTTCCTGGCAATTCAATTTCAGCCAGATAGTCTCAGCTTTTCATTGTCCTCTCTGTCCATCATGTGAGGCAGCTCTTTCTCAAGAGGGTGTTTTTAAGTGGTGTCAGCCTACACAAGCCTCTCAGGCACAGTTATCTCCACAGGGTAGGAGAAATCTCTTTTAAAGATATTAATGAAAGTAATTCCCTGTCAAAATTCATTAACTTCAGTGACCTGTCCTCAGTGTCAGTATAGGTTAAGACTTCATTGCCCTCAGAATTTCTCAGTAAGTGATTCCCAGGCCAAGATTAGCTAACATTCCCCTTTCAGTGATCTGTTGGATCAGTTACATATGGATTATGAATGCTTCTGGTTCTTCCATGCCCACGGAAAAGCTCCCACTCCCTAGGGGCTCTCTGTTCCTGGTTGCCCTGAGGCAGTGAGTTTTGCCAGCCTTGCTGTAGCCTTCAGTGCTGTATGGGCCTCATGTACCTCTGTACTCCTCTCTGCCCACTGAAATGAAGTTTTTTTGTAGTCCCTCTTCATGGGAAACAGTGTGACAGTTTAGTTGCCCTGGCTCTCATGTCTGTACCGTGGTGGTTCAGGTCTCAGGCTTCCTCCCAGTCTTAACACTCCATCTACTACAAACAACGGCACCTCAAGCTATGCTCTCCCTGTTTATTAGGGAAATGATCCAGCCCCTTCTCAGTGGTGTCTGGTTGTTGACCCATGCCGTCTGATTGTCCTCAGCTGGTCAGGAGAAGCTCAGTGGGAGTGTGTGTGTGTGTAAAGGTAAGAGAACATGCTGTCATGGGAGCAGCCGAGCTGCTTCTCCAGGAAGGAGAAGGCTTAGTTGGAGAGACACTTAGGCTAGCCTTCTTCTTGTTGTATTTTGTGCAAGCCATCTCGTTGTGTACTTTTTAGAGAAAGTGGTATCTCTGAGTGTATGTGCATGTGAGGTTAGTCAGCTCTCACTAAGTGGGAATCTAATCCTGTCCAGTACTATGCCCATAGTAGTAGTAGCCATACTATTAATGCTGGTGGGGAGCTGGGAAATATTGTGTTGATTTCCAAACCTGTTAGACTCATTTAATGTAAGGGCAGCTGTTTCAAAGCTGTAGGTGTCAGCTCTCTCAGTTTCACTCCACTGGCATCCCAGCTTTCTGAAAGTGAAAGCCTTGTACTGTCTAGGGAGTTTTCTGCTGAACTTTTAATAGTTTTGTAATGAGGTGCTGTGCAATTCAGCAGGTAATTCGCCTTTGTGTAACCTGAAATGTTGCTGTAAGAGTATATAGGTGAACAGCAGTTGGTACTAATTAAATAATTGCTTCCATTAAGCTGAACATAATTATTACAGCTTAGATAATAGAGAAAGGTAAGTTGATAATTTAACTGTTGTGGGTTTGGGGCAGAATTTGTGGTGATTTACTTTGTGGTAAAGAAAAAAGCATTGGGAAATATTGCTGTAGAACAACTCAAATGAAAAGAGGTCACCTTGCAGTATGCTTGGCTTCATATTAGACTTGTGCTGAAAGCTTTTTATGCTTCTGGGAGGTTTTATGGCAGATTATAGTTAGAGCTGGGAGAGAGTAGGGTTCATTTTTGTCTCAAGAAGCTTTTGAGTCTTAGAAAATTTGAATGTACTTTACAAGGTTGTGTCATTGCCCAAAGCACCCCATCAGCCTACAGCCTGTCTCCTACTCCCTCTAAGAGTTTTAACTGCCTGGGGTCAAGGCCAGCTCTCATTCTGGGCAGGTTCAGGACCAAGATCCATGATGCTTGGCTCCAAGCTCGAGCATTGGCTGCTCCGCAAGAGGAGGGGAGCTGGGAGCTGAAAGTGACAGCAAGACAGGCAGGACAGTCCCTTCACCACCCATTTGGCAAGTCCCACTGCATGTGAACAAAAGGATCAGGCAAGTCCATTGATGGTGACCAGGGTTGGCCAAGAGTCCAGTGTTCCAGTGCATAGAGATGAAGCAGGTCCAACATCAAGCTAGGGTGTTGCAGTCAGGATCAGCAAGGTAGAGGGCCAGGCACAAGCTTGTGTGAACTCAAACAAGGCCCAAGGGCTTAAGCTTAAGCTCCATGGCAAAGGAGCAAGGGCCCTGCTGGAGGTGTCTCATGGAACCTTCTCACATTTAGCTGTTTCACAGCAGTCTAGTCTCTGCTTATGGTCATGTCTTTCTAGGGCTGGGCTTGAGCATGGGCTGCCAGACCCTCAGGAGAGAGAAGAGAAGTTGCAGAGCATGTTCTGCACTCAGGTTAAATTAAAAAAAACCCCAAACACAACAAACTTTTTTCACCCACAGAAAAGGCTGCTGCCTTATCACCAAACTTGCCTGTGGGAGGCTGGCCAGGGCACTCTCTGGGACTGGAATAACCATATTCAAGACTCTTCTTGTCCTCCTCACAGATCTCAACTGGAGCCTATCTTCTACTTCCAAGATTAATATTTTGTTATTCCTGGGATTAATATCTCCCTTACCAGGGTTTTGGTTCTTCTTGTCAGGGATTGTTTTTTCCTATTCATTTTTGTACACCTGAAATTCCAGCCTGGAGTTGGAAAACCTTTATGAAAACCAAGCAAATGACAAACCCTCTTTATTTTGATTTACCTCAATGTTTGTGAGAGTTGTGTATCATCATAGGGAACAACATGTCCATCTCTGGCACGGTACTGTAATGCCGGTGAAAAATGTGCATTCAACCAGAGGTTGAAATTTTCTGTGTTTTAAATGCTTACATCTAGTTCCAGAGCAAAGAAAGCCCAACTGAAGCAGTCATAGCTGGAGTGGCTGGGGCAGTATGAAATCTTTATCACCAATCTTGCTGAGCAGAGGCCAGCCAGAAGGCTGTTCCCCATTCACAAGCAGAAGCCATCACAACTCCTTCATTTCACAGTGTCTTGTATCTGAGAGATTCCCTGAAAACTCCAGTTGCCAGCAGTGGTGCTGGATATTGTGGGACTGATGGTCAGTGAATTCCCAGTAATTTTGTCCTTGCCACTGCTGCTGTTGGGGATGAATCACGATAGTTCAGCTGTCAGTGGAAGCTGGAGAGGAGGGCAAGTGTAGTCCTACACTAATTTCCTCCTTGTTCTCACCTCTGTACCTGTGTCCCTGCTCTCAGTGGTCTGAAATCATGTGCTGGAGTGCAGGATTTGCCTGTCTTGTTATTGGAAATGTCTTTTAAGTATCAGCTAAGATCAAAAAACCTAGAGCAAAAGCAAAAGACTGAATTGTCTCGAGATTTTATAATCTTTCTGTTTTCACATGTTGAAGCTTTTTAAGTGTATTGCAAAAGGCCTCTGCCGTTACTCGGAAGTCTGCTGGGTCTCTGAGGGTGGGAGTAATATCCTTACTTTCTTGAAGTCTCATTTCTGTATCTGGTCCTGTAACCTTCAGGAGGCTGAGGTAAGGTTTTGTTTTTCTCGGGATGGTACTGGCTTCTGGACAGTTTTAGGCATACCTGTTACTAAATTATATCTGATGAGGAAATATGAAAAGATCAAATATGACTTTATTCCCTGGAATACCTCAGCTACATGAGTTATTTGAGGGTGGAGCTGGGTGACTTCTTGTCAATCAATACTGTCCTGTTCTCCATGGTACTACGTCTCTGTCTGAGCTGCTGGAATGTATTGTTTGTGTAATTAGTTTTCCAATCTCAGCCCTAATCTGATTTACTTGTGAACAAGCTGTATACAGCATTGACACAAATCATTTCTATGCCAAGCTAATATACAGTGCAAGGGAAAACATATATTTAGATGGCTGTGCTGGATTTGGGAGCCTGTGAAGATCATCATTGCTGCCTTTTCTTATCAAATAGTAGACTGCAGCATTCTGGTACCACGCAGCCCATCAGGAGAGATGTATTTCAGTCAAAGGAAAGAAAGAAAATTCAGTCCCTTTCCGCTCTGGTGCTCCAGGAGATTCAGAGGAGAGAAATGTGATTCTTGACAATCTCCATAGACAATAAGAAGAGAATATATAGACAAGACAAAAATAAACTACAGGATGCCATACCTTGAGGGATGTCAGAGGTGGTGGTAGTAGTGTGTTGTCAATGAGCAGTCAAGTTCTTATACCGAAATGACTTTTTTGATAGCCACTTTTTCCATAGAAATGTCAGAATTAATGATTCTTTATTAATGGTAGAAGCATTTTGTCAGTCATTCCCCCCTTGAAATGAAAACGCTCCAAATAATAATGCTGAAAGGAAGTGTTTCACAAAGGACTGGAAAATGGACCCATTTTGAATCCTGATGAAAAATAGCCTTCAGTGTGCCACGATGTTTTTTTTAAATTCTTTTCTGACAAGCCTTCTCTTGGTCAGAGCCTCACATATCAGGGGAGATGAGAAAGTAATGGCTATCTGGCTGTTGCTAGATGTGTCTTTGTGTGTGAGAGATACTGGTGGTGATAATACATAATCTTTGTTGCTTAAGAACACACTCCCCTGCTGGGAGCTACCTCCAAAATGCTGCTAGTTAGAGCTTCTCTCCAGCTGCAGGGGCAAGGACCGTGGCTCACATTGCTGGTATTCAGTTTTCGTAATCCAGGTTTGGAGTGTTCCCCACCCCTTTCAGTTGCCTAGTTGTCCCTGTCAGCTGGCTCAGAGCTGCTTTTAATCCTGAATTTTCACCAAGGCTGAACCTTGGGTACCAGGGCAGGGAGGCCTTGGGCTAGAGATGTCTTTCCTCCCAGGAGACAGACTGCCCTGTTAGTTGCCCTTAGGGCATGATGGAAATAATATTTAATCTGATCTGTTTAACGTTGGCCATACTGGCACTGCCTTTCAGATTTCTGATTTGCATTTGTGATACTTTTTCTTCCTCCTGGAAACTGAGCTTTCTTCAACAGTTGGAGTGGCTGCTGAAGAGCAATGGATTCTGCCTTTGTACCAGGTTTCTAAAGAAATCATTTATGATTCTAAGACGATTGGATGTGTTTCAGTGTTAGCACTGGGTATGCATTTTTAAGAGTGCTATGGAGACTCTCATACAGAAAATCAGCTAAGTATGTTCCTAGGATGTTATTTTATAGTATTAAAGAAGTATTGAGTGCAGTAATATCAAATAAAACCTTTCAATTAATGTATCAGAACATTTTCAATGCTTTCTTCCTTACAGGATAGGTAGAATTTAAACAAATACCAAGCAATGGAAAAGGACAGAAACATTTTTTGACCTTACATCTTATGTCTCTCTTGCTTTAAATGGATCTAGTTAGTCTGAATGCACAATTGTAAGCTCAGAGGCTAAATTTTTGTTGAAGGGAACTTCTGTAGTTTGAAAAGTCACAGTGTGATTGGCGGTCAAGTAAGCCTGAAGTTGCATAGGCTTTGGGCTTGTTATCTGCAATAATGTGAGTTAACCTCAGTGAATAATCAACAACAGGAGTTATGGGCTAACAGGGCATCCAGATTTAACAAAATGTAGATGATGACAACAAAGAGATCTTGTGTTTTTTACCCTTTGAAAGTTAATTGGAAAAGTTTAAAGAAGAACTTTGTGGTTAATACTTTGATGGGGCCAGTATGGCTTTAAAAATTTTCAACAAAATGAGTGCTGACATTCCTTATTAGTCTGATTTTCTGGCAGACATGAAAAAATAAGTTCATAAAACAAAAAGATTAAAAACAGTGAAGAGGGAAGAATCCATTTAAGAAATGTTGCTTATAGAGATGATTCATTCATGGGGTGGGCAGTAAAGCTGTTACTCTGCTTCAGGCAAAAGTCCAGAATTTGTTTCTGGACTGTGTGCCTGGTCAGTTGTATCTTTATATGTAGATCTCTGTGCTAAAATGCAAAAGAATTTACAGCAGAGAAGTTAATATTGTGGTGTTCTTTAAGAATATAAGTCAAGCTAGATCAAGTGATACGCAAGACACACAAGCACTTTCTTGGACTGAAAACAAGGCAAAACCTTTGGATAGGTACATTATAGAAACGAGTTTAATTTTACTTAGATTTTTGTTGGTTTTGCTGCTTTTTGGCATTTGAAACTGCAACAGTCATGGAATTATGTTTGTTCTGATAAGCTGGAAGTGAACATAAGAACACGTTTGTCTAAGTGAGGTCCTTTTTAATATGTGGAGTTCTCTCAAGATGTCCTCCCATTCATGCCTCACTTCTATAAAATCCTCTCTTGAGAGCTTCTGGGAAATAGAGTTTGGATGCATTTTTTCAGTTGTGACTAATCTCTTCCTGTACTATAGATGCACTTTGGATTGAAGACATTATAGGGGAAAATAGATTTTGTATCTTGCATGGCACTTTAAGCTTTGTGCCTCAAAATAGTAATGTGGTTTTAAGCAGCCAAAGTCTTCAAAAGTGAGTAAAGACACATCATTACAATCAGTGGTTCATAATTTTCTTTCTCTTACAGGATTATTTCTTACTTGAAAGATCTAATGCTGTACTTGAGTTCTGTAATTTATGGAACAGACATCTTTTTCTTCTCAGTACTTCTGCTGGACTGAGAGTGTACTTAAATGGGAAGGAATGGCCCTATTTATTCTGTCCATCAAATCTAATTAATCTGTTTCATTTATTCAGTAATTAGAACATAAAGTTTTTTTTGAATTTTTTTTTTTTACTCACAAAGTAGAAGGCAGGAGTGCTGAACATCCATGTTTATTCTTGTGAAGTCTGTCTAGTTGAATCAGACACATTCTCTGGTGCCATCCTCTTCACTTGAAACACGTGTTTGAAGTTCACCCTTTTGGATGAAGTTGAACTGAAGGCAAGGAAAGCCTACTGAGAATAAGTGTCAAATGCCTTGTAGGACTTTTGAAAGAGTTAAATCACTTTCTGATCTCACTGGTTTCAGTTCTTTAGATCTTTAAGCATCTTTTCTTTAAGAATTAGTCTAAACTCTTAATTGTCTGTTTCTGATTGTTTCTATCACTCCAAGTGCACTAATATTGCCTTAAGCAATAACTGCAGCAATCATTGCATTGGCATAAAACCTCTTGTTATTCTGATTATAACATAGGATCATGGAATGGTTTGGGGTAGAAGGGACATTAAAGATCACCTAGTTCCAACCCCCATGCCATGGGCAGGGACACTTCCCACTAGACCAGGTTGCTCAAAGCCCCAACTCCCTTAACCAACCCATCCAAGGTCCTGAAGCCCTTTTGATTTCCCTGGGTTTACACATTGCAACTTCATCACCACCTACATGAAGAAGCAGTAGCAGATAATTGTCTGAAGGCTGCACTAGGCTAGGAAGTTTCCTAGTAATGTCTTTAACCCTGGCCTCAAGCAGACAGCAGACTCCCCTGAGAGGAGAGTCCTTCCAACATACTGGACCCTCTGTTCCCTTCAGAAGGGGGTCGCCTACCACTATCACCCTTCTTTTCTTCCTAGTCGAGGTGATTGTACTACAGGGAGTAGACCTTACTGCCTGTGGTGACACCATTGATGCAGGTGGGCCATCATCCCCATCATCCCTTAACTGGGATTCCCCACCAAGAGCCTCATACCTGTCATGCAGAGACATCTGGGGAGACGAGGTGGGCGAGGTGGGGACTCACCTACAGCCCCCAGCAATGACTTGCCTCCCTTGACTACTCACATTTCAGTTGTTGCTACCTGGTTGGTGTGGGGCTGGTGCAGGGACTCCTCGATTTGGGGGTGTTTTTGCTGGCTGCGTGGTGTTCTGCCCCTGGGAGGGCAGAGCATGACACAGATGCTCTGTCTCTTTCTCGGACTTCCTAATGCTCCTTAACCTTGGAGCTCCACCAGGCTGAGCAGGTCATCCAGCTGCTCACACCTCACTCAGGTGTGACTGGTTGTGACACACAGGTGACACTGTTGTCACTTGCAGCCAGTGACAGGCTGTGGCTCTCCCTGCAGCTGGAGGCTTGGACAGCTGCGTGTTCCCGTGACAGCTCTGCTCGGCTTGCCACCTCCACCCATGGACACCATGGTTAGGCTATTTCCTGAAGGGAGGTAACTGGAGCTCACCTCTCTGCTTAGCAGGGCCACTGCACCCTCCATGTGTGAGGTGCTGTGCTGCGGGCTGAGTTGCTTGCACTCCCCAGGGCTGTTTAAATCTCCCACACAGCCACAGCCCTCTACGCTGGATGGATTGTGTGGGCTTCCGGGTCCTCCTGGGGCTCTGGACTGTGGCTTGGGTGTCCCTGAGCTTGGAAACCCACCTGCAGAGTGTGACTGAGCCCTCAGCCCCGAGCTCACCTCTGCCACTGCCACTGGCTCACTGACTAACATTCTCCACTTAAAATGTTTCCCTTCAGAGCCTTCCAGTCAGTCCATAATGAGGGTGTTGGGGATGAGGAGCATGGGCAAAGCAGCAGAGCCATAGCACTCCATAAACTGCTTGTTCTCAAATTCTCTGGGCTCCTGGAGGGCAGGAGGTGTCACTAAACCACCTTTTTACTAAAACCTGATGGTAACAAGCAAGAGTGTTGATTTCCAGGTGGTTTGCATTCGAACGGAATCCAAGGTCTGCACCTGCCAAGCTCCCCGTGGGCTTGGAGAAGACTTCTTGTGTAGTTTAGAAACAGCATGCATGTCTATGGGAGCCTGAACCCTTGCAGAAGTGAAGGGACACAAAGATGATTAAGGGACTGGAGCATCTCTCATATGAGGAAAGGCTGAGAGTGCTGAGACTTCAGCTTTTAGAAGAGAAGGCTCGGGGGGTATCTTATCCATGTATATAAATACCCGAAGGGAAGGTGCAAAGTATACTGGAGCCAGGCTCTTTTTAATGGTGCCCAGTGACAGGACAAGAGGCAATGGGTACAGACTGAAACACAGGAGCTTCTGTCTGAGCATCAGGGAAACACTTTTTTTGCTGTGAAGGTGACCGAGCACTGGCACAGGTTGCCCAGAGAGGTTGTGGAGTCTCCATTCTTGGAAATCTTTAAAAACTGTCTGGACACAATCCTGAGCAACTGGCTCTAGGTGTCCCTGCTTGAACAGAGTGGTCGGACCAGATGACCTCCAGAGGTCCCTTCCAACCTTGATTGATCTGTGATTCTGTGAAGCATCACATGGGCAATGACCTGACGTGGGATGGAGGTTTAATTTTCATGCTGTCTTTTCTGGTGCTATGTACAGTCATTTCATTCTTTTGTACAGCATGGTCCCACTAATGACACTTTCTGCTGTTCTGTGGATATTTTTAAAAAAATTACTGATTCATTTTTACTTTATTAAAAACCTTCCAATTTCTGTATGCGTGAAATTTTGGGAAGATCTCAGCTTTCATTAAAAAACATAAATAAAAAAGCAGTGTTTGTGGTTATATAGAAAAAGATTAAAAGCATAACTTTCTAAAAAGCCAGAATATTAGGTAATAAAGAGATTCTAATGCTCAATGTTTTATGAAAACTTTTTGATTCTAGGAAGCTGATTTTTGATTTTTCTTTAACTTGACAATATTAGTTTCTTGTGTTTTCTATTCTTCAATAAACTCTGCCCCCCAGTGGATTTATGCATTACCTATTCTGGATGTATAGAATTTATGTATGCATCTTTTTTGAGTCTCAAGTCCATGAAGTGCTCATATCTGGTCCATTGTTTAATGTGATTCACATTATGCAAAGAAGCTGATAATGCTACTTGTTTCTAATGAAGTGCTTGAACATGGGCCTAACTGGAAACATGCTGTGTGGGGTGTTCAGAAGTGCCCATGGGAGAAAGGAGCTTAAGTGCCATTGAGATTGAAGAGCTTGATGCCACCACCTTGAGAATATGATGTCTCTCTGATGCTCAGCTTCTGCTTCTCTCAGTGGGTGTTGTCATTCTGATGACTTCATGGAGCCAAGTTATGAGTTTCATGTACCATCCCTTTACAGTCACTCTAATGAAAACTCTTATACCTTGTCAGGTTTTTCTCTGTTAGGTTTCAGTCCACTGATTTTAGTCCAGTCCTCTGTTGTCCTTCCCAAAACACACAGTTAAAGAGAGTTTTTTGCCTTGGTATTTAGCAGAAGACGTGGTTTCTGACACACAGGCTCCTGTTTTGCAGGTCCGTGGTTTGCTGGTTGCTGAGAGGCCACCTTGTCAACTGGGATCACATCAGGTGCTCTGAGCTCCCATTCCTGCATCAGGTATGTGAATGACTGGGATCAATTGATTGATCTAAAAATTCTAGTTGGATAATTGCATTTGAATTTCAAGCTGCAGTGGAAGACTTTTTAAAGAGTAGAAAAGACAACCTGCAGAAGCTGTTATAATTAATATAATGGGTCAGACTGGTAACAGAGATGTTGTTTACTGCTGATGTGGATTGTGTTTCCTTGTTTTCCTCAGAGTGGGTGGCCCAGAAAGATACTGTGCTAAGCCCTTTGGGTAAGGGGACTGAAGTGGGCATTGAATTATTATCCCAGGATCCTTTTATTTTTATCTTGGTGCCACTGATAAGCTAATCTAATTTCAAGTGGTGTGGGTACTGTTTACCTCAATACAGAGGACAATTCTGTTCTGTCCAAGCCAGATCAATTTTTTCCATTTATCATGAAAGCCGATATAAGACTTTGCTGTTTAAGAAAAAATACTAATAAAATCCTGTCTACCAAACTAATGAGTGAAATCTGTCCATTCTTTCTGCCTTGAACATGTGTCTTTTTTGCACGGTCGGTATTTTGAATAGGGAAATAATCAGCCCTGTCCTTCCAATCATGTTATAAAAATGGTTGAGGTGTTGAAGAACATACAGTGGTAAGGGAAGAACAGATTAAAAAAGAGGTGCTGCAACATTTGGCACGGTTGCTGTAAGTATATAGTTGATTACACAGCAACATATGACTAAGACACCAAGATATATTTAGGATAATCTCACAGAGCACAGCCCCTGAAGTGGGGAGAACGAAAGAAGATGATATATTGGAGTTTATGTTCAGTCTCCTCTAAAGCTTTGTAGGGGAAAATATATCTGAGTCCTCTACAAGAATGAAGCTACAAGTAAAACACTGTAATGACTTCTAAGTTGATGGATCTGAAGCAGTGAAGCATTTAAACAGAGGGTTAGTCTTTCCCCTTTGTTTTATTTATCTTAAATCTTCCTGTTCTTTAGGAATCCTAGATCTTCTTTATCTTCCTATTTTAGTTTCCTTTAAACGGTTAAAGTGGACATAGTGACCAGCCCCAACCTCCAGTTGAAAGTCAGATTTTCACAGAATCACAGAATGTTAGGGGTTGGAAGGGACCTCGAAAGATCATCCAGTCCAACCCTCCTGCTAGAGCAGGACAACCTAGAGCAGGTCATGCAGGAATACATCCAGGCGGGGTTTGAATGTCTCCAGAGAAGGAGACTCCACAGCCTCTCTGGGCAGTTCCAGTGCTCTGGCACTCTCACAGTGAAGAAGTTCTTCCTTATGTTCACCCGGAATCTCCTATGTTCCAGCTTGCACCTGTTCCCCCTTGTCCTATCACTGGACATCACTGAGAAGAGCCTGTCTCCATCCTCCTGGAAAGAAAAATAATTTCTGGTTTGCAGTAGAAACAAAAAATCCATGTGATAGCAAATGGCAAGCACTCACTGTTGACAATCTACTGGATCCACTCAGAAAAGCAATCACCACTGCATGGTGTAGAGGATGACCAGAGGGCTACCTGATTGCTGATTGACAGAGCAGCCCTCCTGGTCATCACACTCAGGTGCTAATTGTTTGGTAATAATAAAGCTAATGGCCTAACAAGGGGGTGGACCATAAAAGGCAGGGCTTGAGGCACTGGGGTACCTTCAGTGCCTGAGCACTGGGGGAAGGAGCAGGATGTGCTCTGCGAGTTGGAGTTTGAGAAACTACTCAACCTATGGTACCAGCAAGAACACCGAGTGCTGGGAAGGGAGGCCGGCTCTGCGCTCTCTGTGCACCCAGTGCTCCGGGGCAGCTTGCTGCCAGCTTGGGATTTCATCGCCTTGCCTGGATCCCGGACACATGGTGTGCCTTTTAACTGGGAGTTGCAGGTGATTATTTAAATCTGTGTAGGTTTGTGAAATTCTGCATCACATGCAAACTGAGGATTTGACCAAGGTCTGTGATGTGAAGCAGAATTGAAGTTGGGTATCTTGTGTTAATTGGTATTAACTTTTGACCCAGGTATTCTCATACTCTCAAAAGCTGAGGTCTATCAGGAATTTTTATGTTTCTTGATTTTCAGTGACCCTTCTACTCCAGCTCCTAGCTCTCTGGTTTGTTTTTTTTTATGGGAAAAGATGTTATATGTATGTATTACTTCCATGTTAGTTGCAACTGGAATTAAGATCTGTGCTATATAGTTAACATTACCCTGGGTCAATTGAATTAATCAATCAAAGCTCAGTGATTTATGCTAGAAAATAACTCTTTCTGTCACTTTTCCACCCTTTGTGTTGCCTGTGAAGACTAAAATATCTGGTTTTATTACAAGCCCCTCAGAAGGGCTATTCTGTTCATGTAGGTTTTATAGTTAAGGGGAGCAGGTTAATTTGGTAGAGTGGCCATAACTTACCACCGAATAGAGTCTGTAATCAGACTAGGGATTGGTTTGGTTTTCCGAATTACTGTGTCAAAACTTGAGCAACTTAGCTTTCAATTTTCAAACTGAATTGCAGGTTTAGGCCAATGAGATGCAACAAACACAGACTTTCAGCTGCTGGGCTGACCCAGTTTTCTGCATTGCCAGTGATGATTTTGTTGGTTTTGTGTGATGATATATCTGACTCAAGCAGAGCTTCCAATACGCAAGGATTGGAGAAGAGTAGGAGGCTTCTTTGTTTGCTTTGTTACTGCAAATATTCACACAGTATCACTGCATAATTTAGAGGGTACAGCTCTTAAGGCCATGTTTACTCCCTTCGCCTTACAGCATTGTGCACAGCACTGCCATATGAAGTGTACAGGAAAAAACCCAAACAAAATCTGTTTCTCTGCAGAACTTTTTTATATCGAGTCTTTAAGATGATCTTTCCTGGCTATGGACAAACCCTTTTTCTCTGTGGTGTAAGGACTTCTGGTAAAACATGGTGAATGAGTGCTGGGGGCATCTGTTTGGGCTAATAGTGAATGTATTTTGTCGTAAATATAGTTAAGTGTTTGTACATTAAGCGATACAAAAGATGGGTGAGTTTCCCAAGTAATATTTCACCACTGAAATCAGGCAGTATGAATTGTCATCTCAAGTGCAGTGTCACTGGGGGATGAGGTTTAGCCAAAACTGTCACTCTGCTGTACAGAAGAGGAGATGGAATGGTTGAAAAATGGCACACTGTTGTCTTCCTTTCGCTGGCAGAAAGTGAGAAGAATGTCTGCCTGTGTCTGTGCAGTGCTTGTACACAGGTAGGGAGTCTAGACCAGAAGCTGTCAGGTTGTAGACTTTCAGGGATTTGAAATTATCTTTGTGCCATGAAAAGACTTTTTGCCTGATGGTAGGAGTTGAGTCACTGTGGAGGCGAGTAATGCCTTGCTTTCCCCACCAGTTTTTGTTTTTCTTTTTCTTTAGCTCTTCCTGCTTCTTGCCTCACTACTAACAGGGAGACTGGTTTGCCATGTTAAACACCTCGGGACTGACAGGATGGAGAAAACCTACAGGCTCCTTTGACAGCTGTAATCAATAAGAAATGAAAAATCTCATTTTGAGAAGCCCTTTTCCAGCTAAAAATGACAACAAAAGTCATAAAGGTGAAACCCCAATTTTAGACCAAACTGTAAAAGCAGAAGACCAGGAATCTGAACCCAGGGAAAAGTTTTGCAAACCAGGAGTTTCTCTCTGCTCATCTGTGTGCACCTCAGTCAATGAAAGAAACATAATGTGCCAGGCAGTCCTCAAAATTCCTTCCTCAAACAGCTCATAAGCTAGAGTCTTGCTTAGCACATCCCTGAGCTCTCAGGGCAGAAACAGGGCTTGCTGCAAGAGCTTTCATTATGCAATCTTCTTGCAATCTTCTCCAACAGTCCTGCTCACCTTCTGAGAGATGCTGAATTTCTCCAACTCTTGTGATAGTCATTTGGAGATGAGGAAACGTCATTAATAACATCTAGGCAGAAGGAGTGATCAAAATTAGCTTTTTAACGTAACAGGTCTATTTTTAAAAACAAGTAAATCATTTCTATGGAAGAAAGAAAGTTGTTCCTTTAGAAATCGATCTAATTGCCAGTAAGCCATATTGAAAATGGGGAAAACAACATTTAATTATGATTAGGGATAGATAGAAATTTCTAGAGCACATGGTTAATCAAAAATAGAGGCTGAGGGGTGCAGTATTTTTGATGCTGGCAATTTATGGTGACAATGGCAAGTCATTTGGAAATCATAACAGGAAAAATTAACTGATATGTTCTTGTTTTGTGATGTTGAGTAACTGTTATCATGGGCTCTTACTGTCCTCTTTGTTTTGCAGGAAGCAATGCAAGTGAATAAAAATGCCTGTACCTGTATTGCTGTTTTACTCACAACTTAGCTGCTTATTTGGTTGATACGGAGTTTTTATTTCCGTTATGTTGTGGGTGCAGCTAGGGAATTTGGTGGTAATAAAAATGCAGAGCTCTTGCAACAAGGTTTGTGCTGATAGATCTCAGTGTTTCATGAAGTATTATTAACCTCGCATTGCAGATAGGTAATAGAGAAATAAATTTACCCTCATGGTCACTTGGCTGGCAGGAGAACTGGGGTGAGGATTCCTGCCCTGAAGTCTCAGCACGGGGCTCCCTCTGTTCAACTGTGCAGCCTCTGCCTTGGTTTGTTAATAGAAATATCATTCCTCCTAAGGATGTGGGGAAGGTTTTAGGTTCCCCAGATATTAGTCAGGTATCTGTATGTCAGCACTAAATTAAGTTTAAAGAATAGATACAAAAATAGCACATCCATTTCTATTAGCTATCATACATGCTCTGGAAGCATCTTTGCCAAATACATAAAAGAATGCAATTAGTGGCTACTCAAGAGATTTATTCTATTATCCTGACTAGCTTATTTCTAAAGTATTTTGACATTTTATTTGTCTGACTTATCTGTTGTCGTAGGGAGATTTTGTTTTATTACCCTTGAGAAGGTTGAAATGTTAAACAGGAAATACAGAAGCTCCTTTAATTACTTTTTTACTAAGAAGCGTGAACTCACAGACTTGAGTGTCAGCTCTGCAGTAAAGGAGAAGTCTGGGCTCATGGTTGGGACAAAATGGTGTTCAGGAGATGGAGATTTGAATAGGATCATAGAATCATTTAGGTTGGAAAAAACCTTTAAGATCGTTGAGTCCAACCATTAACCTCACTCTACTAACTACCTTTACCAAGCCCACTGCTGAACCATGTCCCTAAGTACCATAGCTATACAACTTCTAAACACGTCCAGGGGTGGTGATTGAACCAATTCCCCAGGCAGCCTGTTCCAGTCTTGGCAACCCTATCAGTAACAAAGTTTTTCCTAATATCCAACCTACACCTCCACTGGCATAACATGAGGCCATTTCCTCATCCTATCACTTGCTACTTGTGAGAAGAGACCAACACCCACCTCTCTACAGCCTCCTTTCAGGTAGTTGTAGAGAGCAATAAGGTCTGCCCTCAGCCTCCTTTCCTTCAGCCTAAATAGCCCCAGTTCTCTTGGCTGCTTCTCATAAGGTTTGTTTTCCAGCCCCTTCACCAGCCTTGTTGCTCTTCTTTGGACACGCTCCAGCACCTCAATGTATTTCCTGTACCAATTATCTTGTATCAAAGCTGAACACAGTACTCCTGGTGTGGCCTCACCAGTGCCGAGTACAGCGGGACAATCACTTCCCTAAGTCCTGGTGGCCACACTATTTCTGATGGAAGCCAGGGTGCCATTGGCCTTCTTGGCCACCTGGGCACACTGTGGGCTTATATTCAGCTGACTGTTGATCAACACCTCCAGGTCCTTTTCTGCCTGGCAGCTTTCCAGCCACTCTTTCCTAAGCCTGTAGGGTTGCATGGGGTTGTTATGGTCCAGGTGCAGGACTTGGCACTTGGCCTCGTTGAAGCTCATGCAGTTGGCCTCAGCCCATCAATCTAGCCTGTCCATGTCCCTCTGTAGAGGCTTTCTACCCTTGAGCAGATCAACACTCCCACCCAACTTGGTGTCATCTGCAAACTCATATGAACAGTATACAGACAGTATCCCAGGCCCTCTCTGGTAAGCTGCTTATACCTCAATCCTACAAAGCAATTTTAAGCCCTGCACACCCTACCTCTCCAATGTGAAATTCATTTGTCTTCCTCTGGCACTGCTAATATCTCAGTGTCTGCAGTCAGCATGAACAGGCACTGCAGGGAAGGAGCGCACTGGAGTGAAGTTGGATACCTGGTCTCAGAGCAGACTTAGCTGTAAACAGCGGGACAGATGTAGCTTAAAATACTCACTGGTGTTGCTGCTGGATGGGTACTGTTGGTAATGTGAACTATAAAGGTAACTATAATACATTAACAAGGAATCCATTTGCCTGGAGGAGTCTTTTAAACTGAACTTGTTTCTTCTTCAGCCAGTCCAGACAAGCTTAACACCAGCTGAAATCTCTTAAATTTAACAGCTTTGGGGTGTTTTTATAACGGTATTCTGGTGTCCAGTCCTCTCTGCAGTGCTCCATGATTTCCTGATTCCACCTTCATTTATGCACACGCACTC
The DNA here is from genome assembly GCA_013398125.1 of Aegotheles bennettii. Taxonomy (NCBI): domain Eukaryota; kingdom Metazoa; phylum Chordata; class Aves; order Caprimulgiformes; family Aegothelidae; genus Aegotheles; species Aegotheles bennettii. Next base: position 158,261 of record VZRW01001042.1, on the reverse strand, counting down.
TGCATTAGCACAAGTTAAGTATTTGATTTGATTATGATCTCTGGGTGGCTTTATAAGTAGGAAGGGTTTTTTTGAGTGGCTAGGAGAAAGGTCAGAGAGTCAGATCAAAAGCAAATCAAACCGATTGAGAGTGGATTTGCAGTTGTCTGTGTGTGAGCACACGATTTTACTTTGCATTGCTATTTAGAGTCAAAGAAGATTAAAAGCATCTGTGAAAAGCATTTGATTAATAGAAGCCTGAATAAAGAGATATGCTGTTATAGTGTTTTTGGAGTCCTGTAGATCTTGGGCTTGGCACCCAAAAAACTCTAAACTAAACCCAAAAAACTAGCAGAGAAGTTTGCATTAAGTACACTCTGTGGTGGAAACAAGTCATGCAAGGTGGTTAGCAATGTAACTAATTCTTCCTCTTTCACTGTAAAGTTCAACCTGCACTCCTCTTTAGAAGCAAATGGCAGTTATTGGCAGCTTGAACTTCTCAATGGTGTTCAAAGTAATAGGGTTTTACAAGCATGAGATAGGATGTTTTCCTTCTGTTACAATAGCAGGTAAGCTTTGTTACCCCCTCAGTCTGGCCAGGACTTCACCAGGCAGAGAGGAGGGAGCAAGGTAGTAAAGAAGCATAACCTCTGTTTTTAATTCTTGGCTGCTGGCTGTAGACTTGCAGAGAGGGATAGGAGCCACACCTAGGAGTCCTGATCCAACAGTCCTTTCAAATTCAAAGACCTTCATCAATTCCAAGAGATTTGAAACAAAGTCTGAAACTGTCTCTTTCAATCCAACTTGTATTGTTGGCTAGCCAACTCAGGGAAAAAAAAAAAGATGAAATTAATATTGTCCTGGAGCGTGCCCTTTCAGCAATACATACCCTGTCTTCTGCATGCCTGATGTTGAGCAGCACTGAGTCATAGCTATGTTCATTAGCTCTTTGTCTGGTGCAATGAATGATCTTCCTCTGGTTTCAACCCACAAACTGTTATGGCTGGTTACTGGAGGCGGAAATGCTACATTCTCTTGATATCCTTGCTTATTCTTATTCCTATCCCTATTTCTTCTCAATGCAGTGGGTATTTTTCCTTCTCTGGTTCCTTCTGTAAGATCACAGGTTGTAGTGGAGGTGACCTAAGTAGGTAGTAAAGTCTTGAAAGGAAGTTGAAACAAAGTGAGCAAAGCTGTAGGGAAAGTGAATTTGATTGGAAAATTTTCTCTGTGTGATCAGCTAAATCGTAAGATCTGTCTGCTCCTGGACTTTTCCTAGGATAAACTATCTTTGGTTAATTAGATAGATATAATCTCTTCTGAGGACATTTGTTCTGGAGTAAGAGTGTCTTGTGTAGAAATTGAACTCTTGAAACCATTTGGAAGTATTTATTCTGCAGTAGCTACTTTGATTAATTTCTAAGCATACCAGGACCTATAGTGGTTACAGTTGGCATTGCTTCTGTACCTCACTGCTTGCTTAAAGAGGCTCAGAGAGTGTCCCCAGTAATGAGTCAGGTTTAAAGTTATGCCCTTTCATTTTATTTAAAGGAGCAGAAGCAATCTTCTTGACTCTTCATCTAAAAATGTGTACTACAGATGGAAACACTGCATTGCATATTTGTGTGCAGACTTCACAAAACTCCTGCTCTTTGCCTCCATCTCTTTCGTAACAGTAGAGTTTAAATTTGAAAACATCTCAAGTCAGACAAGGATATTTGGCTCAGAAAATGAGAGGGGGAGATCAGTGTGCCATGTGAAGCAAGACATGAAGAGATGAGACGTGTCTAATGGAAAAGACCAGAAAAATGCAAGAGAAGAGTACTGAGGAAGAGAAAAACAGAAATAAAAGGAGTGGAAACAGAGAAGAAAATGCAGGAAGAGGCTGCAAGATCCTGATGAAATTCAGTGAGTAGTTGTTAATACACAGGAATTACTGGGTGACTTTGGATAGGCTCTTCAGATCTGGGGTTCTGCTGGCTTCCCTGCCAGGCTGTCCCAGTTCACTTCAACAGAGAACTTGGCCTTAATCACCCAGAGATTGCTGTCTGTCACAGCCACCCACTGGCCAGTGAATTATTTGTGCCTGTCTAAAGGCACTAACTGCTGAATGTGTGAGGTCTTCTGTCGCTCCAGGATTAGTGCTATAGCTGGGGGCCAAACAGTAGAGTCTCAGGCCCCACCCAACAGCTCTCTCCAAGGTCTCCAAGGGAAGGAAGCAGGTTGCACTGCAGCCAAAGCTGAGGGCACAGTAGCAATATTTAAAATGGAAAAAAATAAATGCTGTTCACCTCTGTGGTATCTTTTATCTATGGACTATACAGTTTTATCATTGTCTGGATGAAGCTTCACAGGAATTTGGTGAGAGAGCTCAGCTGTTTCCAATAGGAATGGGAAAGGATACCAAAGGCAAGTATTTACTGGATAAACAAGAGCTAGCTAAACTTCAGCTTGCCTGAGTGCATAGCCCCTGCCACTTCCCCTGGAAGTGTGCACAGTTGCTTCTCCATCAAAAAAGACTTTCCTCTGCTACAATTCACAAGTCATATCAGGAGCTGATATACAATCGCATCACTCTATTAAGGCTGTAGTTTCGCATAATTATTTTTACTAACAGCACATCTGGTTTAAGAGGGATAACCCTGCTGCCCAGGACAACTCACAGCAGAGTCCACTGCCACCTTACTTCAGCTGATTCAGTTACTTGCATTGCCTTGCTCTAAATTAGAGCTGTGAAATCGGGCATCTAAAATAATGCAAACATAAAAAATAAATGAAACTTTAATGAAGCGATGGTAACTTCCACCAGTTTGCAGTCTGACCCTGTGTTGTTCATGAGCTATAACTACTACTTGATTTCAGGAATTTATTTGGGTCCAACAGTGACTGCAGGGAGACAGCAACATCTAATCAGGCTACCATGTTCATCAGCTGCTCACCAGGTGCAAAGTGTTGGAGTTATGTTGGTCAGTGCTATAGTCTAATATATGTATCATATTTCCCCCTTAGCATAAATGAAAGGTGAGGGCAAACTCACACCTATTTGCAGGCAGTTCATTTTAACCATCTCCTATCCAGCCAAACAGTCCTGGACTAGTAAAAGCTTTTGAAGCAATTAGGACCAAATAAGCATTATCTGATTTCTGTTGACCCCAGAAAAGGGAACAATATCAAGCTCTTGAGGCTGACCTGAAGTCAAGACCTTCAGTGAGAAACAGTGCTCCATTTTCCACCTGGAGTCAAAGCAGATCCTCTGAGAACTGAACACAGGAATTTGCACATAGCCAAGGCAGGGCCGAGTAAAAGATACTAGGTTCACCAGAACTGCAGGCAATGAACCAAAAGCAAAGCAAAACATCAAAAACATAAGGAAGCTATGGTCCAACACACCAAAGAACACAAGGCTGTTCATGACTGTTCTTGTAATTCCTCTGAATTGTAACTTTAATTTACTCACCACTCCCTGCCCTTCATGGTGAGTATCATAATAGTGAAAGCTCCTTTCATCTGAAAACAGTCTTCAGAGTTATCAGGATGAGGGCACTAAAGAGCAAGGCCAGGAGCAAGTCAGATACTCTGTATCATGGGTTCAAGCTAGTTATCTCCTGCCAGTGAAATTGTAAAAGGAAGCTAGCATTCTGGAAGTCCTTTCCATAGTGCAAGTGCATAATGCATTTCTATTAATTTAATAATTTAAGCCTAACTTTACTGAAAGTGTGGAGATGCTGTTTGTAATGGTTTTGGAAGTCTGTTTACAGGCTCAGGCTCAACATGTCTTTCTGTTATAGAGCTGTTTCAAATTTAGTTTGAGGTTAAATCTATGCAATTCCTTCATATCAACTAAATAATGCTTCTAGTGTCTCTGGGCTATAGTGGGGGGGGGCTGGTTCATTTTGCCAGACATTGTCGACTGCTTTATAGTTTAATAGAAACTTCCTGAAGAACTGAAGGGAGCTTCAGGTAACAGTATTTTTAAAAATTTTGATAGTGTGCAAGTGAAAGATACTTTATCTGAGATGAAGGGTTGTCCTGGTTTTTGGCATTTAGTCAGCCCTTAGTTAGGATTTCTGGACATGTATGTGGCAAAGATTTAGATCTTCTTTGCCATTTTGAATTTCTTTAAGATGCTTTTGACTTCAGCAGGTACTAAATCTAATAAGGGCAGGCATGTCACTATAAAATTGAAGCAGAGACAGGAAATAGGCATTTGTAATGTGGATGAATTTCAACAAGCTTGATTTCATATTGCTTTTTGAAAAGCAGCCTGGCATGATAAATGACAGCAAATGAAATTCTGCTCAACAGTTGCTGACCTCTTTTTTTTTTCAGTAGTCTTCTTGCAAAAGATGCAATATTCAGATAAGTACAGAAAATAGATTGCAGGCGTGTTATGAAGCTTTCCTTGTGTATAAAGAGTGTTCTCCAGAGCACTCTGAGTAACAAAGTCTTTCTAGGTATGAGTACTTTCCCCATTCTATAGTTCTGTTTGTTACAAATGTGGAGGGATAGAAAAATGGAGATTCTCATGACAGATGTTAGCCACGTCCGTTCATGTACATCTCGAAAGTCCTTGGACTTAAATTGAAATGTTGTCACAGGCATTAACATATGTTGGTTGGTCACTGATTCTTGCCTTCTCTTGTCAGACACATAAATAATAATGTTTATCTCCTGACCACAATAGGTAATCTCTATAATTTTAAAAATATTTATTGCCAAGGTCAAAATGAAGTGGCCTGCCAGCAAAGCTGAAGGAGGGGAGTAGTTCTTCTTTGGAAAGAGAAAAAAGGATGGCCAGATTATTTAGTGGGGAGTGTTTAATGTTTGCTGTCTTGGAAGGGAAGACTTTCACTGCTAGGAAGCCTTTCCAGCCATGGGAAAGCTCTCTTGCACTGTCTGGGTTACAAAGGATTCAGCATGTATAGAAGGATACAGATTGTCTCATGTCACCTAGTGCATGTGGACAAAGAAGTCAGCAAAGTTAATGTGTAATCCATGGAGAGCAGCCCATGGAGCTGCTACTGCCATCTGAATCACCTACTGTATTAGCAGAAATACATTTGTAAGTATAAAGACATAGAAAAACCTTTGAACGTACTCATCAAGATCAGTCATTCTGAACAGGGAGAAGTCCAAGTATTCTCTCTCTATCCTTGTTCTGTGAGAAGTCTGTAGTAGAGCCTGACTGTGACAATATCAAGATTTCAACCAATTCAGTATCACATCTGGAAAAAAGTCAAAACACTTTATGGACTTATTTGTAGTCAAGCAAGCATTGTGCAAAAATCTGTATAAGATGGCATGCTCTCTTCATAATATATTTGTATTTGTGCATGTATGTATGTACATATCTTTATTCCTATAGAAAAGCAGACTGTGAAAACATTGTTTCTTAGAAAGCTTGACTACAGTGGTCCCTCATACCTCTTATGGTTTCTGGGTGTATTATTTCTTTTTTTCATACTCTTTTTTGTCTCCAAGGAAGAGGAACAAAGGCCAACTGTGGCAACAGCCACTTTCCTTTTGGGAACCTCTGTTCTTTGCTGCATGTCAGAGAGTGTTAGGGGATAGTTCCTAAACCAGATCAGTTGAGTTCAAAGAACTGTCAAATTGCATTCCTTTTTTTCCTTTTTTGACATGATATAGTGTCAAAAAGGTCAAACTCCAGTACCACAGCATGACTGGAAGGTGCTGTGCCTTCTTTTCAATTTAGAAGAATTGCTTTCCAAGTGGGAAGATCTTCAGCATCTCCTAGTGCTGTGAAGAACACAGCAAGTATAAAGATGCTTTGCAATAAATGTCTCCAGGAGGCCTGGTGAAGCATGATTTTGAACATGGCTGAGCAAGTTGAGACCTTCCACCACATGAAAAGCATCTCGAGGTGGGACTACTTTGAAAAATCTGCTGTTATGTCTAATTTACTAACAATAAAGCTATGTTTGCTAATGGTTAACTACTTATTGCATTATGTTTCCTTGTTAATGCTGTCCAGTATTAGCTTCCTCTTGGGAAAGCCCTGAATATGAAGCAAAATACAGTTTCAGATAGCACATTCTGGCTTATTAATTCTTTCCCTTGGACACAGCTGCAGAATTGCTCTCTCTGTGTATAGTACCTCTTGCTTGAAGTGGGATTTAGATCCCTCCCAGGCTACATCTCCTGTTCATCCCTGTCCACCTACAGTTGTTGGTGTGATGATGCATTTGGGCATAGTTAGGCTCACTGAAGGAGTAAATAAAGCTTCTTACAGGTTTTGTCAATCACTCAATGTACCTTCCACAAGCTCACTTGACTGACTGTTGCTCAATCTCTAGAAAATGATGAGATCCCTGTGGCTTCATATCTGGGTTTCAGTGAAGCTGTAGATGCAATTTCTTAACCTTGAACTATGGTTTAAACTTGTACTTCCCTAACTGAGTACAAAATCAGGCACTTCACTTTATGAACATGCTTGTAAGCTTGAGCATCTATCAAATCAGATTGAGAACTGTGTCAGTTCTAGTAAGAATTGAAGGGCAGATTTTTATTAATTTTTTCCTCCCCAAAATCATTATCTTGAAAGTATAAGCCTTCTTACCAGACCTAAGTCTAGTAATACTTTTCTAAGAGTTTACATTTCTGAGACAATAATGGTAGGGTAGGGGCGGAAGTTTTAGGGTGGAGGGTTGTTGCTTTTAATTTTACTTTTAAACTTACATCTTCCACTGCAGGCTTTTGACTATAATCTGTTGGGCATGATAAAGTACTAGCGGGTCCCAGCTCTTGCATTTGCCTCATGTCCCATTTTGCTCGGTATTCTGGATGGTGCAGAAGCTGCCATGCAAATCCTCGGCTTGGCAACAGAAATGCCATCCAGTTATCACACTGACTGGTCTCTATTACACTTCATCTGGTTTTCTGATTTCATTTGAGATTTGCTAACACCTGGTCTGCAAGTGGTTATGACAGCTATAGGTATTTATAGGCATATACCCATATATGTGTGTTTAGATGCATGTCTGTGTACATATTAAATGCTTACTCAATTCTATTGCATTATGAGTTACCATCATCTGTGGGAGTGGGCTACCAGTGTTTTGTTTCATTGCATCGATTCTCAAAGTGCCCTAAATGAATGAAAGAAAATGCATTGACTCAGAAGGTGCACATGCTAGAGATTGTTCAGAAGTGAACCAGTTGACTTGACAAGTTCAATTTTGAAAGCAATCTTTCTCAGGGCACTGAAAGATAACAAGTGAGAAAACCTGCCCGGGAAACAAGTGAGACTCAATTTACCAACTGTCAGACACATGGCATGAACTTTGAATAAGATGAACATCAGATTCTCTGAAGCTTGAGGCTTCAGTGAAGCCCAGAAGTCAGATACACATATTTGAATGATGCAGAGGAGTGACTTTTGTGTGGTTTTATCTCCTGAAGTAAAATAATTGTATCTACAAAGGCAACTTTACTACAGGGAGAACTTACTTACTTACTTCTAGGTGGTGAAACAAATATAAGCTGTGGAGAGTAATGTATTTTAACTGATTGCATTCCTCTTTTCCCTGTGAAAACTTCCTTCTACATTTCATAGCATGTTCAAATGCTGATCCTATTCCATGGTGTTTGCAATTTAGATTGAGAAAATAAAAGTGGTGAGTATTGAGAAAGATATGATGTGTTGAGATATAATATTCTCTCTTGTAGTCTTCACGTAGTGCTTTGAGTATTAGAATTAAAGACTCAATAAGTTTAGAAAGGTTCATTAACTTGTTGAGCCAGAATGGGGTAGAAACAGTGGTCAAAGTTTACAAATATGATATCCGTTTTGGTTTTTGTTTGGGTTTTTATTTGTTTGGTTTTTGTTTGGGTTTTTGGGGGTTTTTTTGTTTTGTTTTTTTGGGGAGGGGGTTGGAGGAAGGCATGGTGGGGTGGAGGGAATTATGGAGTTTACCTGCAAAAGGCCAGACTGGCCACTGCATAGGTGCACTGAAGACAATGATTGTGCACCAGTGTGTGCTCCCTGGGGGGGTCTTGTCCTCAGTGATATCCCTGTGTGTAAGTAAGGAGTAATTACTTGCCATGCAGGTGGTTCAATTTTGAATTCAGACAATGCTTTAAAAATGACATTTTATAAGACTAGATTTTAATTAAAAAGTGAAAACAAAGCAGACAAATACAAAGGGTGAGAAATGTGGGGGGAAAAGCGGTGTTCAGTGGAAGTTTGCATTATGTTTTGATTTTGATACATTCTTCTGTTTCCAGCAGGAAAAACCTCCTACTCACTACAGGGGAAGGTGTCTTTCAAGCCCTGTCTCGCAAGTCTGAAATTTAAATAAAGCATCATTGTGGGTGCAGGTGACACTGGAAATTGGGAACAGGACTTAAAATATGGATCTAAAAGACCCTTTAGGGTAAATCTAGGGTTTACCTAGATTTAGGTAAAAAGTAAGACTCCAGTCCTGTATGCTGCCACTTTGATCTTCCTTTTCATGGAGATTACACTCTAGCAAATTCAATGTGAGGATCATTTTATAATCCAATTTATAAAATAATAATTTAGTACTGTAATTATCAATTGCCCAGCCAGGATGTAAGCACTGATGAGTTATTCTACAGGCAATTAGGAAAAAATTCTGAATTGGTAGCCTGGTCCTTATGGGAGATTTCAACTTCCCAGACATGAACTGGGAACATCACACTACTGTGACAAGCAGGTCTTGGAAATTCTTGAAGTTTGTAGGAGGTAACTTCTTGTCACAGGTACTCAGTGAGCCAGCTACGAAAAATTCCTTCCTAGACTTGCTGTTTGTGAATAGAGAAGGACTCATGAGGGATGTAGTGGTAGGTGGCTGTATTGCCCACAGTGATTGTGAAATGCTTGAGTTTAAAATTTTCAGTGTAATGAGAAAAAAAGGACAGCAGAGTTGCCACCCTGGACTTCAGGAGAGAAAACTTTAAGCTATTCAGGGAGCTAATTAGCAGAGTACCCTGGGAAGCTGCTTTTGAGGACTTAAGATTTTATGAGTGCTGGTGAGTCTTTAAAAAGCACCTTTTAGAAACACAGGAGAAGACAAGAAGCAAGCGGGGCAGAAGGCCAGTTTGGCTGAACAGGGAACTCCTTGTGGAACTCAAGAGGAAAAGAAATTGTGTGATCTCTGGAAGGCGAGGTCAGGCTTTGCAGGGAGAATACAGAGGTTTGGTTTATGTATGCAGGGAGAAAACATGAAAGGCTCAATTAAAGTTGAAACCAGGCCAGTGTTGTTTCAGGTAACAAGAAGGGCTTTTTAAAGTATGTTAGTAGCAAGAGGAGCTCTAAAGAAAGCACTGGGCTGATACTTGTTGAAGATGGTCATCTGACTAATAGGGATGAAGAAAAAGCAGAGGCAATTTGATGTGTTTTTTACCTCGGTCTTTAATGATACTGATAGACCTTGGGCTGCCTGGTCTCCCAAGTTGGAGGACCACAAGTATTGGAACAGTGACTTTCTGTTTGTGTGCACTGAAATGGTAAGGAATCAGCTGAATGTTCACAAGTCCATGGGGCCTGATGGGATTAATCCCAGAGTTCTGAAGGAGCTGGTGGATGTTATGGCAAGACCCCTCTCTATCATCTACCAAAGATCTTGGGAGTCTGGGGAGTTCCCTGCTGACTAGAAGCTAGCCATGTTATTCCAATCTACAAAAAGGACATGAGGGAAAACCCAGGGAACAACAGACCTGTTAGTCTAATCTCAGTTCCTGGAAAAATTATGGAGAAGATTATACTGGGTACTATTGAAAGGCATTTAAAGAATAATATATTCATCAGGCACATTGGTTCACAAAAAGAAAGTCCTGTTTAACTAATTTGATATCCTCCTATGATAAGGCCACCTGCCTAGTAGATGAAGGGAAGGTGATGAATATAGATTTTCTGGATTTTAGTAAGGCTTTTGATACTGTTCCTCACAGCATAATTCTGGACAAGTTGTCCCATCTGTGGGATGAGCAGGTTCATGGTGTGCAGGGTGAAGAACTGGCTGAAGGGCAGAGCTCAGAGGGTTGTAGTGAATGGAGCTACATCTGGCTGGTGACTTGTCACTAGCCGTGTTCTTCAGGGTTCAATTCTAGGACCAGTACTGTTCAATATAGTGATCCAGTGATCTGGATGTAGGAGTTGAATGCACCATTAGCAAGTTCGCTGATGATATCAAACTGGAAGGTGCTGTTGACTGTTTTGAGGGACAGGAGGCCTTGCAGAGGGATCTAGATAGATGAGAGTATTGGGCTATGATTAATGGAATGAAATTTAACAAATCCAAGTGCTGGATCCTGCAACTAGGATGGAGTAAAGCTGGACACAAGTACAAATTGAGAGAGGAGTGGCCTGAGAGCAGCCCTGCAGAAAAGGATCTAGGGGTGCTGGTCAACAGTAGATTCAATATGAATCAGTAGTGTGCCCTGTTAGCCAAGAAGGCAAACCCCATCCTGAGGTGCATCATACACAGTGTAATCAGCCACAGTTCAAGAAGGACAGGGAACTGCTTGAGAGAGTCCAGCGCAGAGCCACAAAGATGATGAAGGGAGTGGAACATCTCCCTTATGAGGAAAGGCTGAGGGAGCTGGGGCTCTTTAGCTTGGAGAAAAGGAGACTGAGGGGTGACCTCATCCATGGTTACAAATATGTAAAGGGTGAGGGGCAGGACGATGGAGCCAAGCTTTTTACAGTGATGACCAATGATAGGACAAGGGGCAATGGATGCAAACTGGAGCACAGGAGGTTCCATGTGAATATCAGGAGAAACTTTTTCACTGTGAGAGTGCCAGAGCACTGGACCAGGCTGCCCAGAGAGGCTGTGGAGTCTCCTTGGCTGGAGACATTCAAACCCCGCCTGGATGCGTTCCTGTGTGATGTACTCTAGGTGACCCTGCTCTGGCAGGGGGGTTGGACTGGATGATCCTTCGAGATCCCTTCCAACCCCTAGGATTCTGTGATTCTGTGATTATCTTGCTGTACTCAGTGTTGGTGCAGCCTCACCTTGAATACTGTGAGCAGTTCTCAGCCCCACAATTTAAAAATTATGGTCTTTGAATGCATCCAGAGGCAGACAACAAAGCTGGTGAAAGGACTGGAAGGAAGGTCCTATGAGGAGTGACTGAGGACTTTGGGCTTGTTTAGTTTGGATAAAAGGAGGCTGAGAGGCAACCTCATTGCTCTCTACAGCTTTCTGAGGAGGGGAAGTAGAGAGGGAGGTGCTGAGCTCTTCTCCCTGGTACACAGTGATGAGAATGATTCAAAGCTGCAGCAGGGGAGGTTTAGACTGCACACTAGGAAGCGTTAATTTACAGAGAGGCTGGTCAAACATCGGGTCAGACTTCCTAGACAGGTGGTTGATGCTCCAAGCCAGTCACTGTTTTTAGAGGCATTTGGACAATGCCCTCAATTATACACGTTCAGGTCAGCCCTGAAGTAGTCAGGCAGTTGGACTAGATGATCATTGTATGTCCCTTCCAACTGAAATAGTCGATTCTATTCTATACCCCTCAAATGTTATCTCTGTACTCTTACAGTGAGACAGTATTGAGAACACATCAGATTAATTGTCTGAAAGGTTCCTCAATGCTCACAAGAGGAAGTGGAATAGTGTGGAAAAGCTTAGACTGGACATCAGAAGTTAGATGACAGGAGACTCCACCTGTCTGTATTTTGAAACACTAGTAAGATGATCAAAAAAGGGAAAAGAAAACAAAATCAATGAGGCAACATGCAGAGTCACCAAATGAGTAATGGTTTGAGCGAGTACATTCTAGTGCTTTAATCCTTGAAATGTGCTGCTTGTCTGGAAAATCATCCCAGTGCTTTACTAGCTTCAAACCACAAGCACATGTGAAGGCTATACAAGAGGAAACAGTAAATGAATTGTCCAAGCCTGTGTCCTGAGTGTAAAGCGGAGACATAAAAGATCAAGATTTCTTGTAGAAAGGTATCTTTTGAGCCATTTTAATCCTATATGTTAAGCAAATGTTTCTGAGAAAATTCTGTACTCTGCCCTTTCCTCCTCTGTCAGTATTTTAATATCCATTTTCTAGAGAGTTATAGTTCATTGTTTGCTCTACTGTATGTTTCATCACTGACTTAAAATCCAGTGATTTTAGTGCAATGATAAAGGTAAAGGACGATCTGTGGACAAATCTGCCAGATTTGGACTGAAATGTGAAAATATGTCTGTGCCTTGTAAACCCAAGCTTATTGATAATGTGGAGGAGTCTAACAGAAACGGTGTCAGCTGGGAGCTGGAGAGTCGTTACACCTTAATCACTCTTTACTTGCTTTAGGGAAAAGAAACAATTCCTGAACTGGTCATCAGTTTTATTTAACAATTTATTTCATAGAAAAAAAAACAGAAACAAAAAGAGATCCAAAATTAAGGGGGAAATAAGATTTTTTCAGGATTATTCAGGTGTTTTTTGTTTGGGTGTTTGTTTGGCTTTTTGTTTTTTTTGGGGGGAGGGGGTTTGTTTGGTTTTTTTGTGGTAGGGTTTTTTTATTTTATTTTTTTATTTTAAAATTAGCAGTATTCTAGAAGTAAAAAGAAATCCCAGCCCAGGAAAAGAGGCGAATAAGCACAAAGTTGTTATTGTAGGGGGAGATTCATGTGGCTCATGATCAGCTTTTTGCTTATGGACCAAAGAATCTTCTCTTTTTAATTAAATTAATGTGGTTATTGTGTGACAACTATGGCATTGTTTTGTGAAATATAGCCCTTAGACTTCCTTTTGAAGGGAGAAAAAAAAATCCTGCTTGATTTTATATGAGAAAATAGCCTTAAGGTGTAGATGACATTAGCAATGAAAATGTCAGGCTCTGTAGTGTGTAATACATGACTGTGCTGTGATTTCACTGTATTTAATGTTATGGGACAATAACCAGGACTTGTGCACTTCTGATTACTCATTTTGAATGCAGCATTTCTAAAGAGAGTGACAGTTTCATATTCCTGGGGAAAAAAGTGCAAGTATCTTAACTACTGGAAACTTTTGCCTTCCTCCACAGAAGTCTGCAGGATTTACTCATCTCCTACGGGAGAATCATAAAACTTTAAGAATATGTGTAAAGAGGGAGTTGTCAGAGAAAACTTCTCATTTGCATCAGTTTAGTTACCTATTTGCTGGAAAGCTCTTCTCTGTTCCTGATTACAAGGGATATCTTTCATTTTCATCCAAAAATCTATTTACATCCTGCACAAATATTTTGTCCTTCTACTGTTTAAAAAAATAAAAAAAATAATCTCAAGATTGAAAGCTTTGAACACAGGGACAACAGCAAGAATACTTTACACTGAGGAAGGATGATTATGGCATTCATAAGTGCCTTGCATGATTGACTTTTTTGCATTGCGTATTTTCACTTTTCAGCCCCTTTTTTACGTTATGGCTGAGAGAAATGCTGCTGAATATCTTTGTTCTTATTCACTCATACATCAACAAATGACAAACAAACCAAAATTTGTTTTCCCTGGGAAGAAGTCTCCCTGTTCTTCAGCAAGGCTTGAGATGGCTGGTGCGGATCAAGTCATTACAGGACCTTACATGAGGTTATTAGGAGATCATGGAAGTGGCTTAACATTTCTGCAGTTTTATTACTGGAATTGCAGAGCTAAATGTTTAACAGTGGGAAGATATCATCTCAGTCTTACATTCTGTCTCTGCATCCACTCAGAGGTGGCAGAGCATTGGCAAGAGCGGGGGAAGCTGCAAATAGATGTGCCAGAATTTCATCATAGCCAAGAGATGGTGCTTGTGCAGGAACAGGCAAGTGACAAAAATAACACCAGTAAGTAACACTGTAGTGTCTTTTTGGAGTCACTTCTGACTCTCACATGCTGACTTCATGGAGGTTAAACCCATGTAATGGACAGCAAGTTACATCCAGCTGACTCTGCTCTACTTGCTGCTTTAATTTTTAGCTTTCTTCAGTGTCTTACATGGCTGTATAACTACAGTAGGAGGCCTGGTCCAGTTGATTTAATAATTTTGTATAAGGTAGTGAACAGTTACTAAAAAATTCTGGTTTTATTCCTGCTTTTTATTTTGGTATTAAAACACTTAAACACTGCTTCAATTCCACATGTTCGTTAACATTGTGATACAGGAGCTGAGTTATAATGAGCAACTTGGCCAATACTTTTGCAGCAAGTTGCTCATTATAACTCAGCTCCTGTAGCACTTCCAGAAGTTGAACTCTGTAAACTGAAACTGTATATGTAGTATAGAGAAATGTATTACTGCTGTACTTGTTTCTGAAAATCATAAATTTAAGGCACTTCTGAAAAAGGAAAAGGGAAACTTGTATCCGGTTAGAATAGTAGCAGCAAGTTTAAGACCAATGGGAAAACTCCCTTTAATGGAATGAGGAGTCATGATATGATCTGTGAAACTGCGAAATGGATGAGTTTTCCTTATTCCTTTTGCTAAAACAAATGTTTGGATTTCTTCTTTTTTTATTGGTTGATCTGAAAAAATGGAGACTTTTCCCTTTTTTTGCATTTCAACTCAAACTATGTAGCACAGCCTTTAAATAGAAAGTAGAATAATGTAAGAGAACTAAAAATAAAATTAAAGTCATTTCCAGCTAGCTCTGTAAGCACTAAAAACAGAAATAAAGGAGATTTCATAGTTTCACTGTAGCATCTAGCAGTGAAAATCAATCAGTTTGAACCACGTTCATCTGTTTTAACTGAAGTGGACATCTACGCCTACTTTTAGCTTATTTCTTCCTGAAAATTCTTGTTTTAGAATGATAAAATGTGTTTAAAGTTTTAAATAGGTGTTTAAAGTTGCTATTTCAGTACACGTTTTCATATTTTCCTTTGCCTGAAGCAGCTGATGTCCCCCTGAATCCTGAATGGGGTATTTGTCTGTGATAATGAAGAAGCCTTATAGCTCTCCCTGTGTAAACACAATTGGAGTTGCTTCTGAATGCCTTAGCAGTGTGTCAGTTAGGTAAACAAACTAACTTACAGTAATTGCTGCATTACATCCCTTGAGTGCTTCCACTTTGTGGGCTTTACAGTAATGTTAATGTATTGTAATCCATTATTATCTGCAAAATTAACATTTTCTTTCTTTGCCTGCATCTGCCACTGTTAATTCAGAAACTAGTAAATGCATTAAAAAAGGGAAGTAATAAGCAAAAGAAAGTCCCTCTGGGAATGTATAACTTCACTTCTGGCCATGACTCTTCAGGCTGGGTAGG
Organism: Aegotheles bennettii; assembly: GCA_013398125.1. NCBI lineage: Eukaryota > Metazoa > Chordata > Aves > Caprimulgiformes > Aegothelidae > Aegotheles > Aegotheles bennettii. The sequence goes on along the minus strand of VZRW01001042.1, from coordinate 143,065 downwards.
AAGAAAATAAACAATGTAAACATGCAAAATTAGCACACTGCTAAAGTGAGACTGCAAAGCAAAGTCGTAAAACCCTTCTGTAGCTGTTGCACTTGCATTTATTATAGAAATGGGAAGAATAAGACTTAAGTGTGTGCAGTAGTGCACTGAAAGCATGTCTCAGGCTCACATTAAAGGACTGGGGCTCATGTGGAAGCTGCAAACAGCGTAATGCATTGGAATAGGAAACTAGTCAGTGTAGTTTAGCCATTGTCTGCCTTGAAGGGGGTAGGTGAGCATGAAACAACCCCTGATATATTGAACAACTAGGATAAGTCAGAGATTTATATAGATCCAGGCAGAGTAAAGGAAGAAATCAGGATAGGAGCAAGATGGTGAAGAAGAGGGAAAGAATGTGGAGGGAGAGTGGATGTTTTAGGAAGCTTTTATATTTAAAAGGTTTTTTGCAAGGCTGGACTCGGGCAGAAATAGGAGAAGCTGAACTGCCTGGAGCAGAAGAAACATTTGAGAACAGCATGGCCGCCCAAGAGGATTCAGGAGGATGGCTACATACAGGAAATTTACAGGGAAGTGTGTGGCAGAAGAAGCATATGTGCTAAATTCCATTTACCAGTGTTGTACTGTATCCTGCTGGCACTTGAGTGGTGCTTCCATGGAGTTCTAGAGGAGATGCTGATTCAACACCTTCCTGCGGATGGCACATCTGACAATCGCGACCTACTCAACAGTATGTCTTGCAGCACCCTGGCCTTGCAGGGGTTCTTCTGTCTCCTCTGCTGGAGCAGCTGTGGGAATGCTTGCAAGCAGAAGTGTAGTACAAGCTGTTTAGGTCAAGTAAACAGCAGCCCAGGGAATAGGAAGTGGGCCTTTCCCTATGGATAGGATGTGACAAATGTCCTGCCTTTCAATGAGATAATCTTCTGCCACTAGTCTAATCACTGTAATTAGTCATGCTGTGCTTGCTGGTGGTGTTCCCTGGGATGTGTTTAAAAAAATTCCTCCTGTTATGTGCCTGGAGGGTGCTGGATTTGGGAGTAAAGAACAATAGTGCTGTTACTGTTCTCCACCATAACAGGAGAGATCTGAGCGAAGGAGGCAGTTGCAGAGCATGAATTTCAGCAGTCACAGTAAAAAGATGTGCATAGGGTAGTGTGGGTGAAAGTTAGGAAAGGAATAAGCTCATTGTGCTGGATGTGGTGCATATATTTAGGCAAAGGAAAGTTAGCCTCTTTAGGGATATCCTTGGAAGAATCCCATGGGAGCAGGCCCTGCAGGGAGTTTCTGCCTTTAGCATACATTCTAGAGGAAGAGTGTCAATCTACAGCTGCTAGGGTACTTACAAATCCAAGAACAGGTGTGTAAAGTTCAGTGATACGTTTTTTAATGCAGATGTAAAACAATTGCAGTGAAATAAGGGAGGTTCTTTCATTTCATGAGGCTTAAAAATAGGTGCAGCCCATGAGGCTGCAGAAATCCCTCTTGGTTTTCTAATGTTCAGCAGCATTGGGCTTTGAAGAATAAATGGAGCTAATCATTTCTAGGGTGTTTTATCCATTGCTTGAGAAGCTGAGAGCCAGGGCTTGTTCCTTTAAGTCAATTGTAACTTCTTCTGCCTTAAAATGTTAATAAACAGAGCTGTGGAACTTCATGGGTGTTTGTAAAGCTTTGCAAATTTTTTGCTGCAATGAAAGGTTGTCCTCTATAAAGTATACAGTGTTATTCCTAGACTCCTGTGGTTTAGAGTACCCCCCTTTTGTGTGTATTGGACTTAAAGGCTGAACAGTAATTCTTGAAGTCTTGAATATTTACAATGAATTGTGGAAATAGAATGGAAGAATAGATAAACTTTCCATTAATGTAGGTAAAGAAGCAGATCTGCATTGAGTGAACATAAATGTGTATTTGCCAGCTTTTCAAGAACATAAAAAGTGCTATTAAAGTAGAACAAAGCAAATTCAACTAACATTAAGTAAAGCTTCTCTGTGGGATTAAGATAAATATCAGACAATAAATAATTGCAAAACCCCTCAGAAAAGCAATGCTATAGAAATACACAGACACTTTGCTGCTTGTGTCTTACATTCATTAAAAAGCATCAAATGCTGGGAATGTGCTATCAGCAACGTCTGTTTCCTGAATCCTCTTTAGGATATGCTGATCTGCATTTAGTTATATTATTGTCTTACCTCCAGAAACCTCAGATTTCTGCTCCTTTGAAAAGTACTTCATCATTCTGTAGTTTCTCTGCCCTTCCCACTGCCTTGTACATACAATGCAAAATGTTTCTTGCAAGTTCAATAACTATGCTGGTTTGTGTGCAAACTGAAGATTTTAGTAGGCACATGAAGTGCTTCTAAAGAGGAGCTCTGATTTTTAAAAGTAGCTGCAAAATGATGGCAAGATGGTCCATATTTATTGTCTCCCAATGATTTCTTAGTTTTGCTAGGAAAAAAAGAATATGTTTTCCACCTTTTAGTATGTTAGAAAAGTTTTATACTAATATAATTCTGATGAAATCAGTAAAAATGCAGTGCTGTAAAATAAGTATAATATAATGGAAATGAGCATAGTGGCTCTACTTACCAACTTGGAGCTAAACTTTTAGTGTGACCATAAAGTTTGGTATTTTTTTGTCCATCCATGACAATATTTTGTATTTAAAACTTTTAACATTACAGTATTGTAAACTCATTCTGACTTGAGTGTCAGAAAGGTTTCTTGGATTGAATGAGTTTTGTTATGATTTGTTAGTTTGCTTGTTTATTAGAACTTTTCTATACTAATAGCATCCTTAACACAGTTGCATTTCTATTGCCAGAAATGCTTTTCCTGAAAGAATTGTTTGCCTTTTAAAAAAACTCTACACACCAATATAAAGCATACCAACGGAAATAATTGCTATAGGCTGTTCCTATGATAGAATTAGCTGCTTCAGTTGTGCCAGGGTAGGCTGGTACTTGCATGATGGTACCGGCAAACCATTTCTAAAATAGACCTTGCCTGAGGCACATGCTTAAATTTACGTACAGCAAATGATTTCACCGATTTAAGAAGTTATTTGTAAGACAAAAACATGGCCCCTGCATTCCACGTACTTCAGTGGAGCTAGAAGCCACCCACAGGGTATATAAAGCATTTTCAAGCTCTGGACTAGAGCTGATAGAATCCCTGGGGTACAACAGAGGTAGAGATTGATTTTTTGATATTGAAGAAGAGATGAGAGGGACTTGTGGGTGAACTGTGGAAAACTAAACAGTGATATATAACTTACTATTGATGTGAAAGAGAGAAGGGAATGACCAGAGGCTTGCATAGAAAGTAATAACGTTGCCAAAGGGATGGTCTAGGAAACTGGCCTTTAAAGCAACACTTCTGATAAACAGCTGTGGAACAAGATTGCATTTGTCAGGAGAATTTCATCTCTGCAGATGAGAGGATACTATGGATGGTCTATTAGCAAGGCTGAGGTATAACTTAGATACAAGACACAAGAACCAAGTACAAGTTCCAAGATGAAGATTGTATTTGAGTTATGGGCTGGTGCAACAGGAAGATGCCGTTATTGTTCACAAGTCATGAGGAAAGAAGATAATGAGCAGGAGAGTCTTGGGAAGAAAGTTAAGATACCTGTTTTAGTCATAATGAGTTTGTGGTAATTGCTAAACACACAGAGAAAAACGTAAGAAAAGCTGAGATTCCCATTTGAACAGAAGATGTGTCATTTTGTAAATCATCAGGATAGCTGAATTTGTGTTTGCAAATGAGAAAATGTGGAAGGGAAAGAGAACGAACAAAAAGCACAGAGGCCAATGGAACTACAGAAGAAAACTGAAAGGTGTGGAGCATAAGGAAACTTCAGTAGAGGACACACTGAAGGAGCACTCAGAGAACTAGGAGAAGGATTCAGGGAGTGGTACCTCCAAAAGCATGAAAAGAAACAGCATAACAGCAGGAGCATGGCTAAAGCTATTGGAGGGCCTAACTAAGAAGTTGTATCGTTAGAAGTCATTCCCATTGACTGTAAGAGCATAAGCAGGATGTTTCTACACCGGATTTGTCTGAAAGGAATGCTAGATAATTATTGTAGTGATCTCAGAGTGGCTTATATGTTTTGGCTTGGATTTTTCAAGATGGGAGGGACTAAAGCAAATTTGAGGTTTATTCCTATTACGAAGGGAAGAGCTAGAAGGAGAGAAAGTTTGTTACAGGGGAGGTCTGAGAACGAGAGATCACCCTTATAAACACAGTTGGTTAGAGCAGGAGATGATTTTCATGCAATCATCAATGAATTATCCCTTAAACAAGAAAATTAATGACTTGAACTGTAAATAAGATGGTCACGTTGGACTAGTCATGTAACTCTATGGTTTGCAACGTACACTTAATGAGAACTTGGCCCTATCAGTTTGACTGCTTTTGTGATCTGTTTGAGTGAATGTATGTCTGACTCCGGGTGCATTTCAGAAGACATTTATTCTGGCATTTGAAAGGCATGATGGACATGTACATGAGATCCTGAGGGCTAAAGCAGAGTTGAGAACAGCGTCTTCCTGATGTCGTGCATCAAGTATTGCATGGGACAGGCTGAGCTGCTGCAAATGCCACAGGAAGCTCTTAACCATTCAGGAATTATTCCACGCCTTTCTGGTATCTTAGGCATGCATTTGTGCCTTAGCTGAGAATGCTTGTCCTGTGCCCCAGAAGACACATGCTTCTGGTTCTTCTCAGCCAGTTTTACACTCTCTTGTGCAATATCACTGCTGCAAGTTAGATTATTTGTTTTGCTGCTGTTATCCTTTTAAAAATATGTTTTGCAGAGATTTAACTAAAATTTTCATAACCTCTTAATATGTTCAGCTTTCTATGCTCAGTTGGGCCAACTGAGGTATTGCGTTAATACTGATACAGATGGGGACTTGCTGAATGATGGTATAACATGAAAGGTTTGAGTTAATTAGCACCTGTGTTTCTGTTCCATTTTATTTCCTCCAAGTGAATGCAGTAATGGACTGTCCCTGAAGTTTTTGGAAGACAAATAGGTAGCAAGTGTTTCCTGTCCATAAACACCACTGTGAAAATGCAGTGACTGTTCTGCTCTTGCTGAGCATGCTCGGTGCCTGTTAGAATTAATGTGTCTTACACTTGTGCTCTGAGTGCAATGTATCCCATAGCCTCTGGGTAACAGAAGCCTTTACCTTGCATTTTCATATTTCTGCATGGAACAAAAGCCATTGTAAAAACGAATCCACCCCATCACTCCATGGGTATTTTGTCTTGCTTGTGTCTTCATGAGAGCTAATTTGCAATGAGACAACCCAAGGCTAACAAAAGATAGCTTTGTTACTTTCTGCTGGCTTAAAAAGAGAAAAGGGGAGACTTCTTGACATGCTTCTGTCACTGTCCAGACCTTTTCTAAGCTTTATCTTCTCCAGCTGCAGAGATCGTGAGGTGAAAATCACCTCTCCTGAAAATGCCGACCAGTTTCCGTAGGATGAAATCACTGCCTGCCGGTTAGACTGTGGCTCCTGATTTACAAAAGTGTTTGTGTATCCAGCTGGCTTCAGACAACTGTGCATTCTAAAATCTGTGATAAATACTGGTATTAGCTAAGAAGCCACCGTGAGCACTTATCTGCCCTACGCTGCTGTTTGCTGCCCTATCAGTTGCATCAATGTGACTGCAAATGGGGCTGCACCATGATACTAGAACATTAAAATAATGGAAAGTCAGAAACATGACAGAAAGGGGAAGGGGTCTTCTGATCTTTAAGTGACCCACTTTATCACATGGCTCCAAAGACATTTTTATGTGAATAATTAAGGTGCTAAGTTGCAGCACAGGGAAGTTAATGAAGGAGCAGGCACTTAGCCAGCCTTATAGTGCCCTTAGACAAATAGCAGAACAACTGGTGGGTAATTTCATACAATGCTATTTAATTCCTTTAGGGGGTTTCTTCCAGCTTCCTAATCCTTGTGAACCACTTAATTCAGGACTCAGTTTATTGCAAGTACTGAAGCATGCGTTTAAAACCTTAATCCCTGCACCTCTCTTGTACTATGGCTTGAAACTCAAACTATTTTTGTAACACTGTAAGATGTAAGTATCAGTAAATGTCATCTGTAATAAAAACCAACAAAACACCCTGCAAAATACCCTGTGACAAAAATTCTATACTTTGTGGGTAAGGCTGCAGAAGTTGCCAATGTCCATATAAATTCTTGGAGGGATTTGCTTTGCAGAAAGTCTCTTTTCCTTTACATAGGAAAATCAATCTCCCAGTAATTATGCATTTGGTGTGGTTGTGACTCCTTATTCTGTATGCTGATAATCTCTTGGGACTGAAATGTACTACTTGTTCACTCTTTCAGTATCAAGATCTGCATTGCACTGCTTGTTTTCAGAATGAGAGAAGAGACGGGAGGCAAAGGAAATGTTTTCCTTGTAGGTGTCCCTATAGGGAAGAGCCATTATGAATTTCTTTGGTCTTCCCTGGTACTTTCCACAGACATCTTGGTTACACAATGCTTCTCAAAACATTTCTAGATCAAATAAATCTTTTTTGTAACAGCCTTGACCTCACTCTTATTTATGTATATGACCAGCTGTTCTCAAGATAAATAATACAAAAGAGGTAAGGAAAGGAGAGAAAGAGCAAAGGGAGGAAGCAACTACTTTTCTGCCTCTTCCACCAGCGAGAAAGAAGCAGAGAAGAAAGGGAGAGGAGTGGGAAATGGCTGTAGTTGCTTTCCCCCTCTCATTACTCCATCATCCAGCGAATAACCTGAAGGACTGTTTGTACTACTCCTGTTAACTAAACTGCTACTGGAGTTGGTGATGGCTGTCAGGAATAGTCAGTCATGACTGCAGCTAGTAGTATTTCTCTCCATGTTGCAGAGGGTGGAATAATCCATAGCTGTGCAGAGTCTTGCAGATGCTGTCTGGAGGGGGCAGGCAAGTGATAACTACTCTTGCCAGCCATTATATTCTTGCAGCTGTACAGGCATGGGATTATGCTTTTCAAATGTTCCTCTTATCGTACTCTCATCAGACACATACATCAATTTAGGAAATGGGATTATAGTTCATGGTCTCTGATCCATATTACAGAACCGTGTTCCTCCTCCATCTTGTGTCATTGGAGAATGTACCTTGGAAGAAAGGTCCACAGTTTCCTCCTACAGAAGCCTCACAGAAGTTTCATAAGGGTATTAATAGGTTCACTGGTAATTCTTATGATTAAAGCCATCCATTCATGACAGTCATCTTAGTCATTGAGGAGAATGAGCATCACTAGAAGTCCACAAAAGCGCAGGCAGATTCAAAAAATGTCAGTTAGCCTTTGTGGATGGTGAAATTAGCCTCCAGAAAGCTTATGGCTTATAGCTTATCTTAGTGCCCAAGATAATTTCTGATATCCAAGATATCCTACCCTATTCCTAAGGTGTAAAAAAAGGAAATAGGATTATCCCGACTTCACAGAATAGATTGGAAGCGGAGTAAGTGTCAGTTAAATGATTTACCCAAAGTTAGAGAAGTGGTTTGTTTCAGAGCCAGGGTTGGAATCATAATCATCTGAATCTCAGACTGGTTCTTCAGCCTCCAAAGTAGAGGAGAAGGAGAAGGAAAGCCTACAGTCATCACAGTTGTAGCTTTGGGAAAGTGACTGGCCAGAAAAATGAGTGTTAGCCAAATATTTTTCATGTTTGTGTTTGTGTGAGAGAAGCTGTGCATGCTCTAATTTGGTAAAAATTCAACTTCATGTCTTATTTAGAAGTTGTTGTTATCTAAAAACTTTGCAGCACTCCCACATTTCTCCTGACAGCTTGGGCTGTGAGGCACAGACAAACTAGGATGGCTTTAAATGTCAAAATACGCTTTTCATTCTTGTGTGAGTGTGTGTATATATATATATATCAATGCATTATCAAGTAAAATGAAACCCTGCAGTGTGACAGAATATGGTTCTTTAATTGTCATCATTCTTTAAATGAATTTATGGCTGTCAAGAGAAATTTGCACTTTTGTAGAAACATTGGAAACCTTGAATCATCCAGGCTGAAAAGAAGGTCAGGCCTTGCTTTGCATACGTCTTGCTGGAACATTACTGAAGATGACTGAGTTCATTTGAGTACATTTGGTTTTCAATGCTTTCTCTCACTTTGCTAATTATATACCAGGCTGTATTTCATGCAGAACTCTGACCATTTTCTAAGCTTTATCAGCGACTTTGATTGTTCGTGGAAATAAACATGTGGGAAGGTTGTCTCCTGAGAAAGCTGGTTCTTCACATTTCCCTGCTGGGTGGCCCCTGCTGCTGTGATGTTTGTGGAGTGAGAAGCCCGTGCACCCCTGATGACTTAGAGAAGGTTTGTGTTCCCTGTTCAGAGGTGGATGTGAGACAGCAGTAGGCTGAAACTGGGAATGTATTAGCTCAATTGTGCTTAACCTGGACAACCTGAACCAGCTTAGCAGAAGTTGAAGGTGCACTGGCTTCTTCAGGAGGCCACTCCCAAATCCTTTTCCACTGGACAACTTTCCAGCCACTCTTCCCAAAGCCTATGCTGTTGCATGGGGTTGTTATGACTCAAGTGCAGGACCCAACACTTGGCCTTGTTGTATCTCATACAATTGCCCTCAGCCCATCAGTCCAGCCTGTCCAGATCTCTCTGAAGAATCTTCCTACCCTCAAGTGGATCAACACTCCCACCCAGTTTGGTGTTATCTACAAACTTACTGAGGCTGCACTTGATCCCTTCATCCAGATCATTGATAAAGTCACTGAAAAGAACTGGCCCCAGTACTGAGCCCTGGAGAACACCAATTGTGACTGACCACCAACTGGATTTAACTCCATTCACCACCACTCTTTGGGCCTGGCCAGTCAGTCAGTTTTTTAGCCATGCCTGTTGAAGCCATGAGCAGCCAGTGTCTCCAGGAGAATGCTGTGGGAAATGGTGTCAAATGCTTTACTAAAGTCCAGGTAAACAACATCCACAGCCTTTTCCTCATCGATAAGTGAGTAAGATGCAGTTTGTTTCAAAATGGCATGCTTTATCACTAAAAATAACGTCTTGTAGTAAAAACAAGAGTCCAAGCCTCAGACATACTCAGGAACGCTTCTGTGAAAGAAGATGGCGTTCAAGCCTGGCTGTTTCACCTCACAAGTTTTCAGACCCATTCTCTGTTTTGTGTGACACTTGGAGGTGTGTCTAAGGCCTATCGTTAGGAAAGCTGCCTGTGCTTTAAGAAGACAAGGTTCCTGGAAACTGAGATTAAAAACACCAGACAAGCGGGCTGCAGTGGGACCAGGCCTCCCTGAGGGGTGGGAGCCAGCCCGCTGAATATGAGCCAGCAGCACATGCAGGTGGCCAAGAAGGCCAGTGGCATCCTGGCTTATATCAGAAATGATGTGGCCAGCAGGACTAGGGAAGTGATTGTCCCCTGTACTCGACACTGGTGAGGTTGCACCTCAGATACTGTGTTCAGTTTGGGCCCCTCACTACAAGAAGGGCATTGAGGTTCTGGAGCAAGTCCAGAAAGGGGCAATGAAGCTGGTGAAGGGTCTGGAGCACAAGTCTTACGAGGAGTGTCTGAGGGAACTGAGGTTGTTTAGTCTGAAGAAAAGGAGGCTGAGGAGAGACCTTATCCCTCTCTGCAACCACCTGAAAGGAGGTTGTAGTGAGGTGGGTTTTGGTCTCATTTCCCAAGTGGTAAGTGATAGGATTGAGAGGAAATAGCCTCAAATTGTGCCAGGGGACATTTCGATTGGGTTAGGTAAAATCTCTTTATTTAAAGGGTTGTCAAGCACTGGAACAAGCTGTCCATGGAAGCAGTTGAGTCACCATCACTGGAGGGATTTCAAAGACGTATAGATGTGCTGCTTAGGGACATAGTTTAGTGGTAGACTTGACAGTGCTAAGTTTACAGTTGGACTTGATGATTTTAATGGTCTTTTCCAAAATAAATTACTCTGTGATCTTTTCCCAGCTCCCTTGATTTGGGATTTCTATGATTCAGATCATGTAGAAAGAAGGAGTTTTGCCAAAGAGGCTTTGAGGTCAGGGATTTGGCCTATGAGTAAGTCTCCAAAATAAAGGCACTTCATAAAAGGTGATGGTCTTCTGTGTCTCTCACCCTCTGTATTGTCCCGAACAGGGTCTGTTTACCCAGTGTGGAATAATCCAATCAGCACCCAGAGTCAAGGTATTTCTTTATTCCAGTTCTGTGCGGAAAAGGGAGCTAGGTGGTAAATCCACAAAGCTAGCCCAGATCCATACAACAAGCTATGGCATATTTATCCCATTTAGCAGACATCAAGATCCGCCTTTATTTATGCCTACCGGTTAGTATCTTAACACTACCAGTCTCGTTGGTTAATGGTACTTCCCACTACTGTTTAAAGGCACAGTGTCCTTTTAAATCAAGACATGTGTTCAGTGAGGAGTGGGGAGGGGGTGTTTCTTGAGTTGATGGTCTCGATCCCCCCCTGCCTTCTTTAGTTTCTGTTGAGTTCTGCTGACCTTATATTTTGTGGCAAAATGTTTCCTTTGTTATCTCTCAAGGTTCTTCAGGAGATTAATGGTTATTAAGGTATGCAAGCTGAAGTCCTCTTACCTTAGTTCTTGTTTTTCATATAACTCTTTGAGGCTGTTATAAAGGCCTTTATCAGCTTCTGGTATCCTTAACAAGCTTCCCTTTGTCATCATCTGCATTAGGCAGGATGGCATTGACTGTCCCATCCTACCCTGAGATGTATGCTATACGTGTTTATAGCTGTAGGACATGACAAAGGATGTCACTGCAATTATTCTCAAACAGAGCTGGAAATGCAGTGATTGATACACAATTTCAGACTGGAGACTGAGTCCTAATGGACATAACTTTCAAGTACTTTTCGTGTCAGTGTAGATATTCAGGTGAACAAAAGTTAAACATATATTCAGTTATGTTTGAAATGTTCTTACTTAATGTGACACATTGTTTGGTTTTGGTGTCTTAAAGTTCTTATTTTCTCCATGTCCTTTTACAGAGAAATTATTTTACATAGAAATTATTGCAAGCAGTGGAAGCAGAGATGAATATTTTCCCTTCCCTTTCACAATGTATGCCTTTCTAGCTCTGTCTAGATTTTGATATCTTCTTTTCTTCATTTTTGGTTGTTTGGGGTAATGCAGTTATCAAAACCCTCTCTCCTGTGGTATGCCAGGATGATGGAAAGGCATCTCCTTGAAAACATTTACAAAGGCAGCCCAGCATCTGAAAATTGATGCTTCCCATTATAGTAAGAGCTGCAGGTTACATGAAATCTTGTCTATCAAAGCACGCATGTGTTAACTAGGTATTTGTAAATATTTCAGACTATTTTATGGGGAAAGCTTGTTTTTTCCTGTATTGTAGGGTTTTTTTTTTTAAAAAAAAAAAAGGAGAAAAGAAGGTAGTATGGATCAGCTGTTGCCAATTCTGAGAATGTAGTGTGATAACCATAGTCATATGGCTGATAATATGACTATAAAATAGAAGGGCATATTTCCAGGCTTAATACTGTATTGTTGAGGATCTTTGCAAGTTAGGCATCTTAAAACTGATTGTATTTTTAGGTTTTGTAGTACAGCAATATGTGTGTGTTAGGCACACTAAAGAGATGTGTGCGTATCACCTATGGATATATTATTACAAAGTTGCTACTAGGAGCCACTGAAGAATGTGAGAAGGGGAACAAAGGAATAAATAGAGGTAAATTGAAACAAAGAGGCCTTAAACATGAATATCATCAATAATTTCTAGCTAGGTAGAAATCATCAACTGCTATTCCAGTTAGCTTTCCTCCTTCCTTTAAAAATATTTAATTTTGAATTTGGTTTACTGTGCAGGAGCATCCTTTTGTGTGCTGCATAGATCTGAAGTCATATGTTGTTGTTTAAGGGTCCCCAGCATGGATACTGGGGGTGCCAACCTTGACACTAATTTTTTTACTGTGATTAACAAAGTTCAGACTCTAGAAACCTTAAAACTCTGTGGACTGATTGTCAATTGGATCTCTGGGTTGAAAGATGCTGTTCAAATGGCAGTTGCAGGTAGGAAATTACAGACAGAGAGTGGCAGGGGCTCCAGCATCACCTTGAGTTCCACTCATCTTTTTTCAGCAGATGTATCACATTAGTCAGGGATTGTTGTATTTTCTGCCTTTTGCTTTCCTCAGATTTATTTACTAGTTTAGATACTCTGTTGCCTCAAGAGTAAATCTATGAATTAAATACCACAGATAGAATTACCTTTTTCTTGTGCTGCCCTTCTGGATGCAGATGAGTGCCTTCTATACACTCACAGCAGCAGCAGCCAAATAAACTGGTAGGCCACAACACTTTTCTTCTTCATAAAATGAAAAAAGAAGAGATTAATTCTGATTAAAATGCAGCCAGAACCTCTAACATTGTAGTATTAATAGCAATGCTAGCGTTGACAAAAAGAGCTGTTAAATTGGGAGTAAAAAAGCTTTTTGTGCTTGCCAAAGTTGTAATGAAAATGGTGAAGCTGTCATAAATATGATGGTCTTAGCTTATATGATTATGGCTTAACAATTTTCCAATGGGTTATTTCCAGCACAGTCAGATTGCAGTGTTGTAAAGGTTTCATAGAAAATCTTGACAGTGTCTATATCTGTGCCAGAGGAAAAGGTAGGCGGTATTTATGAAATCCACTCACATTGTTTATTCATCTCCTTGACACTGCTCCTGTGCTCTTTTGTTGTCATCCTTATACGTGTCTTACCCTCTCAAGAAACGCTTGATCCGGTGTCTGGCTGTGGATTGCTAAATTTGGTTGCTGGTGTGATGCAAACAATCCTCATAGCTTTTAAATACACAGGCTGACTCCTCAGAGGGAATAAATCCATAGCATTCCACAGAAGTGGCTGGAGCTGTGCCAATCTGCAGTGATTGAAGGCCTAGCACAATGATGCATCTTTGATGCAAATTACTGCTTTTAGGAAAAAATAGTGTTTACAGGGAATCAAGCATGTATGGGTTAATGCTGAACTGTGAAGCAAGGCCAGAGTTACATTTGACAGATCTTTGTTAGATGCTAGGGAACTTGGGCAAAATTTAAATACCAGCCTTTTGTGATAATGATAGAACAATAGTAGTTGAGAAAATGCACAGAAGTATTTTATTCCAAATGGCAAAATGACTAATGCTGTTCATTTACAATTCACACAGCTGATTTCAGTTTGTAGCAGAAACTTGGCGCAGTAGCAGAAACTTTAACATTGGCTGGCTCCAGCTTTCATTAATTGTCAATTCTGTTTCTTATTTGTCCAGAACAGGACCTGAACATTCCTTGGCATGTTTTCACTGATCCCTAATGGGCTTTGTAAGTGGAGGGAGAAACACGCACGTTTGGAAGTTCTTCTGCTGGCCTGCATGAATATTACTTTCTTTTCAGTTTTGTGGATTCTAAAATAAAAGGAGAAAAATAAATAATTTCTCCTGAGGCCAATAACTGCACAGAACCTTAGGTGGCATTATGATTTTTGTAACTGGAGAGAGCATGTTGCTGAGTTTGCAGAACACTCCAGAAATAGTGGACTGCTAATACTCAATAGAAGTTGCGTGTTTATCTTATGCTAAAGAGAACAATTTGTTCTAGAGGAGCATTCCCACTTGCAGCTAGTCAGTGTACCAGGGAATATCCTGCTTTTTATCTTTGGGTGTCTCAGCTAAGGAAAAAATGTGCCATAGCCTTGGCTAGCCTCGTCAGACAAGCTGCTGATTCTCACCTCTTGTTTTGCAGGTTTCTGTATGAGATGGGACTATTCAGTTGCTTAGCTAGGTATATGCTGAAATGCCTTTCTGAATCCATAGCCCTCTGGGTAGATTACTTTTATGAATAAATAATAATAGTAATAATAGTAATAATAAAGTATTTTCTGCACTCCTGTGAAAATTTCGTATTTTTTTGCAGAGAATGTGTATGACTGAATAAGCTCAAGAAATTGGGTGTGTATTTTGTTGCCTGTTAGTCAGTGGCTTTTCCAAAGCTTATAAGTAAGCTAGGTACATGGTGCCTTTGGAATCCTTATTGTAGTAAGGCATGTCAGGCATGATTTGCCCTTCATGAAGCTATGTTGGTTGTCACCTATCACCTTATTTTCCACGTGACTAAGCATAGTTTCTAGGAGGATCTGCTCCATGACCTTACCAGACACAGAAATGAGACTGACTGGCCCATAGTTCCCTGGGTCTTCTTTTTTTCCCCTTTTCTAGTCAGTGAGAACTTCACCAGACTGCCACAACTTCTTAAATGTGATGGATAGTGGCTTACAGACTTCATCCACCAGTTGCCTCAGGACCTGCAGTCAGGTCCCATGGGCTTGTGTACCATCAGGTTCCTTAGGTGGTCCCTAGGGTGCTCTCTATCCTATCCCCTTGGAGAGACAGCCTTTCCAGATTGGATCCATGAGGTAAAAGTTGTCTCTCTGTGATTAATCAGGGCTCAGCTGTCTTCTTTGATAATAGCTTCAGTTATTGATCCCTGTGTCTACGCTGTACATAAGCCATTTAGCTTTACCAGATAAGAGCCTCTTGCACCAGCTGCCCTTCTGGTACGCTTTGGTTGGAACAGAGGGCATTAGCTGTCCTGTTTAGAAGCATAGCTAAACCACAAAAAAGGGACAGCTTTGAGCTAACACATTAAAAGCTGTCCTCAGTCTTCTAGACCACTCTGAAAAATACTGGGTTAGCTGCGTGCTGCTGTGCTTACTGTGCATGCTGGATATGGTTAGGGCTCCCAGATGTGTGGCAACCCTGGGTGAATGTGAAATATTCTACTGCATTTACCTGGAGAACTGTTGAAGTATGTAAATGCTACATTGAATGAATGGCTGACTCTCACAAATACAAAAAAATGTATCACTTTCTTAGGCTTCCTCTCTGGGAGGCCTGGAAGTGCTGAAAAACGTTTTAGCATAGCCACTTCTCCTTATAAAAGGAGACTTTATAATAAGGAAGGCACCTGTTACAAGTCATACAAGATAAACAGCATTTTTTACATGCAGTATTCCAAACTGAACTACCTGAGGAAGAAGAATCTTTGTTTGTTTGTTTTCTGTTGAATGCTGCTATGTGTGATTCATTTAGAAAAGTTAAAATGCTGAAAAATTATGTTACTGTCTTGTTATGGTTATATTTGGTCCTCCATTTCCTCCCAGTTTGCATTCTAAGGAACTGGGGTAGGAGCACTTATATGAATGTAGTAACACAGGAGATTATTTTTTTTCCAGTTGGGTGCTATGACATTTGTTATTTGTATATATATATTTACAGAGGTTGCTAACATTTTAGCTCTTGATGTAGGAGAGTGAAATAAAGAGAGGGGATAAGGGGAGAAATTAAGAGGGAAAAAGCAAGCTGTGATATAAGAAAAAATTTAGGGGGAGTATCTACAAGAATTTCTGAAAGAAACCCCTGGTTTGATGCATTTTGCATTATCTGGCAAGTAGCATATAACAATAAAAGAAGCCAAAATTAAAGGTAACCACATAGGAGGTGGGCTTCAGTACTGAATTGAAAATGTTTGCATTTTATGTTGGTGACTTGACATTTTACTTTTGCAGGGAATTTGGTGTTTCTGTTGTGAGTAGCATTACACTTTCCTGTTAACATATGCAACAGCACCACGTGTGTGTCCTCAGATTTCATTGACAGACAATTTTTTTGTACACAAAAATGAGTGCCTTAATATTACAGGTACATTCAGTTGCACCTCTTTTTGGCAATACATTCGGTAACTTTTATATTAAGTAACTTTGTTGCAAGGTCTTGAGTTCATGAAGAAAGGCAGTTCTGAGTCAGAACAACATGAGCACAGTATCCTTTTTCAACAGTAGCTCAGAGCAAATGCTTTAGGAAATAACAGTAAAAGAAATAAGACATATAGGGGTAATTCCTGAGTGTCATGACTGTACTTAGAAGTCATTGAGCAATATGGCTGTATCATGCAAGCCCTAAACAGAGGCTGGGGAATGCTAATTCCAGTTTTACTTTTTGAAGTGCAAATGTCACAATTTGAGCTTATCCTTGTTTGCAGTCTGGATTTGGATCAGTTCTTGTCCTCTGCTTCCTGAAGGAGGTTGATTCTGTAAATATCTCATCTCTGTGAAGTAAGACTTCTTATGGCACTGGCCATAACCTTGCACTGACATGAATACAAATTAAGCCTGCAATTAGCAACTGTCCTGCAGTGTGATTGCAAACCTGGCCCCTGGTAGCTGTACAGGTGTTTTTCTCTCTTGTGCATTTGCATTTTGAATGGGTAGTGGTAACTATGTATGATTGATGGCACTTGAGGCTGCCGAAGAAAAGGAAAGAAATGCATGTTTGTGGGTGTGTTTTTGTGTTTGGTTTCTGCAAAAGGTTTATCAGGTAGTTAGCTTGGGATCTAAGCTATAAATACACTTCCTTTTTAGGATTCTCTTCCTTTCCCCTCCTTCCTGCTCAGTCTCCCCAGAGCAGTGCGAGAAAGTTGCGGCAATTATATCAGCTGTCAGGTCATTCCCCTTGCTTGCTGCTTAAGCAGGATCCACAGCCTGGCTGTACTTCTTGAAGAGTAACAGAAATAGCTGAGTTTCTGGGCCTCTGCATTTCTGCATTACAACTGCTCTTTATAATCATTTGATATTTGCCCTGAAAATTGAAACTATGAAACTGATAAATTGGTGTCACAAGATAGATCTGCTCCTATAAGCATATAAGATCTTTATGAAAAAGTGACTTGTATTTTCTTCATTATGCCCGAAAACGTCTTAAAGCANATATATAAGCCTCTTTGGTAATTCTCATGGTGACTGCTACATTACTTTTGGTGATCTCTTCTTTTGAAACCTAAAAACTGTGCACTTTGTGTAGGTCTCGCCTCCCTCCCCTCCCCATATCTTCCCTCCCCTCTCCTTCCCTTCCTTCCCTACTTTTTTATTTTTGACCATTGATCCCAAGCCACTTCCATATGGCAGAAAATCGAGGACAGAGGGGAAAATACTGCCTTTTAAAAGCAAGCGTGTGAATAAGTATTTTAAACTCTTCATTTAGAAACAAATCAGCAAATGTTGAGGCCCTCACAAATTGCTACTTTCAGTTTTAGACACTTCTCTGACCATCCCTCAACATCACTAGATGAACCAGTGAATTCAGCTAAGAGAATGGTGAATCATTTCCTATCTGTTGTTGGCAGTCTCCAAGGGAGCCTGGTTAACTGGTTTTCAGAAAGTCTGAAGTGTGCTGAATAAGATATTAAAACCACAAGATATTATCAGACAGCCTCAGGTTTGTATTAGTATAGGGTTTTTTTCCCCCTTCGAATTCTGTTTGGTAGTATGCAAGGAGAGCCTTAAATATTTGCTGGAAAGGAATGGGTTTTATACCAGTCTTTTAGCCTTTCTTTTATTTGTGAGAACAAATAATTTGAGGCACTGTCTGTTCTTGAACTGGCAATAATTTAACATGTAGGAAACATTTACTTCTAATTTGTAGGTGAAGAGTGATAGAACTGTGAAGCCACTTGCAGAGGGTTTTTGTTAGCTAGACTTACTCTCTTTCGGCTTTTTGTACCTGATGGGGTTTCTGGTGTCTCACTGCAAATGAAAGAGACTTCTGGAGAGTCAGCTCATTGCAGAAATAGCAGAAGACTGTTCACTGAGAATAATCTCTTGTAGAGACATGTATTCACAACAGCAGCATTTCTTCTGCTTTATTTTTTGCAGCACTAGGCTGAAGTGGCTCAGCCTTCCGGACATTACAAGCTTATATTGCTCCTTTATTTGTTTAACACCTTTTCTGGGCCTTAGGTCATTGATGCCAGATCTGGCCCACTTAAGGCATGTTTCATGTTCTTCTGC
>VZRW01001042.1:102747-123996 GCA_013398125.1 Aegotheles bennettii | reverse complement strand
CTTTTTTATTTTTGACCATTGATCCCAAGCCACTTCCATATGGCAGAAAATCGAGGACAGAGGGGAAAATACTGCCTTTTAAAAGCAAGCGTGTGAATAAGTATTTTAAACTCTTCATTTAGAAACAAATCAGCAAATGTTGAGGCCCTCACAAATTGCTACTTTCAGTTTTAGACACTTCTCTGACCATCCCTCAACATCACTAGATGAACCAGTGAATTCAGCTAAGAGAATGGTGAATCATTTCCTATCTGTTGTTGGCAGTCTCCAAGGGAGCCTGGTTAACTGGTTTTCAGAAAGTCTGAAGTGTGCTGAATAAGATATTAAAACCACAAGATATTATCAGACAGCCTCAGGTTTGTATTAGTATAGGGTTTTTTTCCCCCTTTGAATTCTGTTTGGTAGTATGCAAGGAGAGCCTTAAATATTTGCTGGAAAGGAATGGGTTTTATACCAGTCTTTTAGTCTCTTTTATTTGTGAGAACAAATAATTTGAGGCACTGTCTGTTCTTGAACTGGCAATAATTTAACATGTAGGAAACATTTACTTCTAATTTGTAGGTGAAGAGTGATAGAACTGTGAAGCCACTTGCAGAGGGTTTTTGTTAGCTAGACTTACTCTCTTTCGGCTTTTTGTACCTGATGGGGTTTCTGGTGTCTCACTGCAAATGAAAGAGACTTCTGGAGAGTCAGCTCATTGCAGAAATAGCAGAAGACTGTTCACTGAGAATAATCTCTTGTAGAGACATGTATTCACAACAGCAGCATTTCTTCTGCTTTATTTTTTGCAGCACTAGGCTGAAGTGGCTCAGCCTTCCGGACATTACAAGCTTATATTGCTCCTTTATTTGTTTAACACCTTTTCTGGGCCTTAGGTCATTGATGCCAGATCTGGCCCACTTAAGGCATGTTTCATGTTCTTCTGCACACCCTGATTGTAGCTTTCTCATTCCCCAAGGGGTTTCCTTCATTGCTGTTTTCCTTGCACTCCCTCTACACTTTCTTAATGGGTTGTCTGTGAGTATGAAACAGCAAAGGATAGATTGTCAGTACAAGATCTTGCTTAACAGGGCCTGATCCTTCAGAACTGCAGAATTAGTCTGCATGGTGCTGGAGGTACTCAGTTGTGAGTGATCTGAGAAATATTCCATTACTTTTTCATAAATGGAGTATCTCCAGAATGCCAGGTGCCACAACTTTGGGTATATCTGGTCAAGAATTTGTCTTTAAGTTAGATGTAGTGTTAATGTTACTCTAGGTATATGTGTGTACTATAGGTTCCATTGCAGATACTCTTTGGAGGGACCTCACAGGGGTTGCTGCCCCTAAAACTCACAGGGAACCTTGGTGGGTTATGTTATCTGCTGCTTGATGGTGATCATAACTGTCTTCTTATGAATTTGGCAATCTCACCCTTTCACACTGTTTCTTTTACCATCCTGAAAACTCTGGATTGCAGGGATGATTTTTTTAATACAAGATGTGATACTGTTGAGTTGTTAATTCTTACCTAAGCCTCCACATGTTTCCACAGGTTAAAAACTAATAATTGACTTTTGTCGGTAGTTCGGTCATTTTTGTATCATGCCTTTTGTGTTTTAATCACATATTTCTGAGAAATGCCTACAGTTATTTTTCATTGTCTAAAGCAACAAATGAGCAAGTCAGTGAGTCTGCTGGTTCTTAGGTATTTGGACCCCTTGGGTATGTCCAGCTATGCACTTGCTTGTGGACTGTTCTTTGCCAAAGTGCTTGTATATTGTGTTGATTCTAGAAGATTATGCAAAAATCCAATTAGTTCTTTTTTATTGTTATTTATTCCTCCACAGTAAGACTAGATTGCATTTTTTATTTCTGAAGTACACTAGTAGAATCCTGTAGGTTCAAGACAGCACAGTTGTAGAAGTTTCTAGTGGTCAGTATTCTCTGTATAATCTTGAAAAGTTACTTCAGGTGTCTAGCTCTGATTTGTTGATAATTATTTATTAAAGACAATTCCATATTTCTGGATGTTGTATATAAGAAACCACTGTTGTCTGTTTTGTGATCTTTTTTGGGGGGCTTGCATTGGCATTGTGGTTTTCCTTAAACCATGTAGTGATTTCATTTGACATTTTGATTTCTGTCTGTAGTCTGTCAGCTGAAGATGTTATTACATATTTTTTAAATGCACTCTGAGGTTGGTGGTGTACAAGACAAACCATATAGACAGTTATTGCTCTGAGCTAATCTTATTTCCTGGAGGAAAGCATTCCTGAGGAATTTCTAATTTTAACAACTGGGATCAAATGTCCAACTTCTGAGGGCTGACAATAATGCCAGGGGCTGAGCTGCTTTGTCCAGTTGATAGCAACTGTGAAGTTTAAAAACCACACTAAATGCCAGGGAACCATGCATCTTAGCTGGTTAGGTTTAGGGTGTGTGTGTGTGTTTAGGGTAAAGCATTAGCTTTAGAAGTCTTTATGGGGCAGAAATGCTGCGGCTGCTCAGGGGTAAAAATAGTTCTGGGTTTTCAATGGCTGCATTCCATGGCTGGGGCCTGAAATCATGAATCAGGTCTGTGCAAGACCAGCTGTGAGAGCTCTGCAGGCAGACACAGGAGGGGAGCAGCTAGCTGAGATGAGTCTGAGCCCAGCACCGCTGATACTCTGGGAGGGACCTGTGTTGCTTCTACACTCTCAGCAAGGTATCGTACAGTAATGTTTTCATTTTCAGTAGGAGTGTAGTTACCTGAGTGTGAATGATTAAAAATCTACTGAACTGTGCAAAATTTCCCACTAAAACAAAGATTACTTTAAAAAAGTGTCTGTTCTGTACAAATTCAGCTTCACAGAGACTTGTGGCTTCGCACCTTACAAGCTTTCAGAGACCTGGGATGATATGTTGTGTTTGGAAGGGCATACTCCTCATTCTCACCTGAACATTGTTTGGTGCGAGTGTTTGTCCTTGATTTTTGCATGGCAGTTTTTTTCCAGAAATTTTCTAGCCTGGAAATTAAATACATAAATACTTAGTAGTCTTTTGAAGCTTTCCTGCAATAGTGCTGTTCAAAAATGGCACCTAAAACATGGATGCTTAAGATCTCAAAGATCTCTCTAAAGCTTCCAACTCCATCAGTGTTGCAGCATGAGATACATGCTAGTTTAAATCCCATTTTGACAGAGATTGGTAGTTTAAAACATGGCACAATTTCATGAAAGAGTGGATTTTGTACTTACAGCCAAAGTTTTTGTGACCTAAATTATTACCTTTGAAAGCCATAAACAAAAACTTTGGTGCTTTTTTTTTCTTTTATTTTTTCGTTCCTGTGACATTTCAAATATGTCTCCTCCAGGCCATTGCTAGTAGTACCTTGAGAAACTGATGTTCCTGCAGATTTTGGCATGCCCTGTGAGTTGAATAGCTGTATGAACTCCTTCCAGAGTGAGTTGCTAGATTTCATATTGCTAGAAGTATCCATGCCAGCTGAGTGTGCAGATTGTTTCATTACTGCTCAGGGTAAAACTATGCAAATCCACACATGGTAACCTCGCAGCCAGGCACAGCATTCAAGTGCATTCATCTGGTTTCTTTTTAAGCCCTGGGATGCAGCTGTGCACGCTTGTCTGACACTCTCAGTGTATCTGCTTGTGTTGATCTGTTCTGCTCTACCCCTACGTGCCTGGTGCAGCTGCAGGCACCTGCCTTTTGCTTTGCTGGCACTTCACATGTGACACGGACACCTACAGGTGTGCTGGCCCTAGGTACTCCTGGATGGGCTTGTGTTAGAAGAGCTTGATAGCTCAGCATGGTGCTGTGTACCAGTGATCCTGCTTTAGCAAACCAACTGCCAAAGCTATTTGTGCCTCATTTTTTTTCTCTTCTAGTGTGCTGGCACATCTTACTTCCCTGAACATTGCTGATATTCAGATTGGAGGATACTGTCTTTAAATATGGCTCCCACATAGTGAGGTTGATTTGTAACAGATAATGGAAGTGAATTTGGGAAATCTCACAGAATAAAACAACTTTGTAAAGTGAGAAGCATCTTGATCTAAGATGAGGAGTGAAACTGTAGAAGTCAAAGTATTTCCATACTGTAAGCAAAGTTGGTAAGGTGTTAGGTACAGTTAGAAGGTGATTAGAAAACATCAGGATTTTTTAAATCTGTATTGGTTTATTTTACTTGACACTTCTTAGTGTGTAAGGCACTGCACTTGGGATTCTATGTCAGCCTCGTTGATGGAATTGAGTCACCTAATTTTATTGCTTTTCAGTTCCCAATCTTTATATTGAGGATGATTTTACAGCAGAGGTGCTGTGGGAATAGTTATCATGAATGTTAGTGCTAAGGCCATCTTTACTCCTTCAGAGCTGCCAAATTGACTGCCAATGCACCACTCCTGGGAGGCCCATCCCATTTCTGAAACAGGAGTTTTGTGTTCTTCTCACTAATGCCATTTTACAGAGGGTGAATATGGACTGTGGGTAGTTTAAAGGATATTCTAAGAGTTGTATGAAGTCCGAGGACAAGAATAGATGCTGTAATCCTGCCTACCTGTGTCCTATGTTCTGGCCTCACTCGATGTTCCCCTTTGGGAAGTCTCAGTAAGAGTTAGAAATATATTGCAAGACATTGGGTTAGTCATCACCAATAATAGTTGAATGAGTATTTTAAAAAATTGACATGGCAGAACTGCTGGTGTAATTGTACCAATAGCAGAGCTGCCTAACATGACAAGAACATGAGGAAGTCCTTTCTAACTGCAGCACTTTATCTAATGCCATTTTTGCCTACTGTGGATAAAGCAATGAGAGGTATCCTAAATATTCAGTCAGTGATCCCAGATATTATGCGCCCTTTGTGTTAGGAATAACAGCACTTAAAATTATCTGCCAGAGTTGTCAGCTAAGGTGAATAACTGAAGATTTGGATGTTTGCCCAAGCTGTCCAGATTTAATTATCCTGTGAAACCTCGTTAGAGATGCGCTGCTCCTGTGATGCTGAGGGAACTATTTTGAAGGTAGTTTAGACCCTGATTCATAGCTCAATTTAGAAAATACTCTTTTAGAATCTGAAAGCTTTTGCATCCCTATGTACTTTGTTACAAGTAGCGTTCAGTCCTGATCTGACTTCCTGAGGAGACAGGAAATAGAGAAAATGCATTTGGTGGTCAAAATGATGTTGACAAATCGGAGATACAGCCTGAAAAAAATTGATAAATGCAATATATTTCACTTGAGAAATAATCAACTGCCTAAGTATAAATGGGCTTATGAGAGAAGAGCTGAGGATTATTGTGGTTCACAAAGTGAATTTAAGTCAGGAATGCTGTGTTGCTTCAAAAGACAAAGTCATTTTGCAATGCAAGACCAGAACACATCACACATGAGACCTGTGAAATGATCCATCTCTGTGGCACTTGGTATAGTCTCAGGTGGGATATAGTTCAGATTTTGAAAGCTGCAGTTGAAAGATGGTCAGTTTGGTATGAGTACAGTGAGAATGGTCAAGGTCAAAAAAAAACCTAAAGGGAAGAAGATTGCGTGTATTAGATTTCTTTGGTAAAGAAGAGATTGTTAAGGATATGGTGGAAAGAGGAAGAGAAGTGCTCTTTGTAGGCGTAGGGTAAGAAGCAATAGGCTTCAATTGCAGAGCAGAAGATTCAGGTTTGTTCACAGATGAAGTAAATGTGTGTCTGGGGTGACATAGATATGATCAGTTCTGCTGTCATTCAGGTGGTCTTTTCAACTCTCTCCCAGTTCTGTGATTCTATAATTCTGCATGTTTATATGCTTTGAGTTGGAAACTAATGTCCTTAATCCTCTGTAGCAGACAATGTGCTCAGTGTCTCCCAGAGAACCTGTTCTGGCAACTAGGGCTGATGCTATTATAGAGAGCTGGGAAGAGGGAAAGAGCTGGGTGAATATGTAATCTTTTGGCAGTCATAAACTTCACGGAGACCTGAGTCAGGAATGATGGTGATAAATACAAAACAGGGGAGAGCTTTTTCATGCCATGTTTAGTTAACCCAAGGAACTTACTGCTGTTAGATGTGTTGAGCACCAAAAGCAATTAGATAATATTGTGCCAACGGATCTGCCAAAAGCATTTAAACACAAATATACCAGTTCCAGCTCAGGAATTTCCTGAGACACATGTTGCTGGAAGCTGGGATTGTATACCATGGAGGCTATTGCTGTGTTTGTGTCCTGTTCTTACACTCTTGGCACTTTTAAGTGGTGTCTATCAGAGTTTGAAGAGAGAGCTGGGTCCAAAATTTACTGAAGGAAGGTTTTCTCCAGTCTATAATGCACAGCCTGTGGAGGCATTCACATGCCTGATAATCAGCACATTTAAAATAGCATTTTGCCTGTCAGGATCTGAGAAGAGGCCTGACTGGGATGATTTCTGTTCCCATCTGAGAAGTATTCTGTCAGCACTCCCATTTCAATCTAAGAAGTGCAGTGGAACAGCAGGGGTGGAGTGGGAAGAGGCAGCAAAAATTCAGTCCCAGGCATTGGGCATTCTCATGTCTCCTCTTGGAATTTCAGGGCTTCCTAGGTTATTTCTATCCAAAACTGTGCTGTGAAGTATCAAGTCTTTGCTGTTGAGGATGACTTTGGAAGCCCCATCATGAGGGACATCTCTGAGTGTGAAGCATGGCACGACTTATAGGAGGAATTGCAAATAGCCAAGAGGTATGTGAGCAAGGTCAGATAAAAACTGCATAAATGCTACGTGTCAATTTTTTCTCTCAAAAAATTGCCCTCTATTTATCAGGATGGTATTATGAATGATCCTAAAATAACTTCTGTAGCTAATATGCTGCCAACCTGTTAGGATCCTGTGTTGTGAGGACATGACTATGTGGGGTTGATATGCTAGGAGGTGGCATGCAAGCAGCAGACTCTTGGTGCTTTTCTACTTATAAGCTTTCCTCTGCCAACACTAAAACCATTGTGTTGACAAGAGTAAGTTATGAATATTGCCTGTAGGACAAACAATTCAAAGTGCTGACAGGCAGAGGCTGTCTGGTAAAACACAAGGCTAGGAAAGGCCGTAACAAGAGCCAAGCACCTCTGGTCATGTTCAGCTTGTTACAGAATAGGACCTGATGGGTGAACCTGCAGGAGCACATTGTTGGGGGGAATATTCCCGGCAGACAGTGTTCAGGTTGTTAAGAAAATGGAAATCAGACAGAATAATTTCTCCATGAGAAGTTCTTAGACCACAAAATGCAAGCTATTTGGTACCCAATGAGACATACACTGACATGGAAGACTGTCTTATATTTCTAGAGCACAATACCTTGATCAGTAAGCAAAAAGATGAGTGTTTAGATTTGGAAAGGTGTTGTGGTACCTAGCTTCTTTATTAGAAAGCTAAAAATACATTTATAAGTCTGAAACAAAGCCATAGAAGGCAAGAGTCCTTTGAGAGTTGGCTGCATTGAAAAGCAGTTGTGTTCAGCCTAGAGTAGTGGTTAGAAATTATTATTTCAAGTTGAAAAATTGTATACTTGTGAATTCCTCCTCAAAACTTTGCTAATGTCTTTTGTAGAGGATGACCAGAGGGCTACCTGATTGTTGATTGACAGAGCAGCCCTCCTGGTCATCACACTCAGGTGCTAATTGTTTGGTAATAATAAAGCTAATGGCCTAACAAGGGGGGTGGACCATAAAAGGCAGGGCTCGAGGCACCAGGGAACCTTCAGTGCCTGAGCACTGGGGGAAGGAGCAGGATTTGCTCTGCGAGTTGGAGTTTGAGAAACTGCTCAACCTACGATCCCAGCAAGAACATCGAGTGCTGGGAAGGGAGTCCAGCTCTGCGCTCTCTGCGCACCCAGCGCTCCGGGGCAGCTTGCTGCCAGCTTGGGATTACATTGCCCAGCTTCGCCTGGATCCTGGACACATCGCCTTGCCTGGATCCCCAACAGTCTTTCTAGGTATTGTCTCAAGATCCTCTGCTCGGTTTTTCTAACATGAAACCTTTAAAGGCAAAGCATCCCATAATCTATAGACCCTGAAAAAAGATTCCCCAAATTAAAATTGAAAAAAGAAAACACTGCTTTAACACTTCTTCAGCAGATCTCACTGCAGATGATTTTCAAATAATATTGTAAGGCTTCTGACTTAGCAGAAATACTTTCAAAAGAGGCTATGCTTCATATGCATGGCAACAAATTACCACACTAGGCCAAAGCGTTGACCCAACTAAGCTGGACATTGGCCAATACAGCATAGCTTAAAAGCCCCTCATTTAGTAGTTGTTTTCTCTCATCTTTTAGAAATAATTTTAAAATTGTATTTTACATAAGTGCGAATGTTCTTATGAGTCCAGTTCTAGGGCACATCCTGCAGAGGTCTTGGAAAGGAAATCCCTTGGTTGTGATCAGGTGGTGTAACTATAGCCAGAACTGATGTTGCACAGGAGGAATTTTTTATCCTTTGCAGAACTTAGAGCATTCTGTGAGCTGATTTAAATTAATGCTTTCTGAATTAATACCTGTAATGGGATTTCATCATAGACTACTTGACACAACACACACGAACAACACAACCTCCTGTGGCTGTCCTGGCTCTCCTTGGCTGTCCCTGCCCTTAGCAGTCCCTAAGTCCATTTTGGACCATCTATATCAGAATGATGCTCTCTGGGAAAATGTGCCTGATGCTGGAAAATCCCCCAACTTGATTTGATAGCAGCTTTGCGGTTGCTTGGTGTATTCTGAACAGCCAAAGCAGTCAGATGAGCAACTGAATAGTGACCTTTTGTGTTCCTGTCATGTGGCTGCCTTAGGAAAAGATCACACTGAAAGTTAATAAAATAAAAAAATAAATAATAGTAAATAAAGAAAGCATTTTTATGCAGCAGTTTTAACTCCCTTTATAGCCCTTGTGGAAGTGACAAATATGCCCTTGGGATTTGCAATATATATTGGGGTTTACATATACCTTATAAATATTCTAGTGACTATTCTACTGTAGTTATTTCTGAAGTCCCAACCAGAGTGGGAGGTTTTTCTGCAGGGTGTCGTACTTGGTGCACATGAATTCCTTCTGAACTTTTGATCCACTTTGCTGAAATGGAATTTCTCTGCAGAAGAATTTGCCTTCCTGATATTGAGCTAATAATATGAATGTAGATGTGTTTCCATTTGAATGGGTTGGTAGCCACAGTGCACAACTCAGTCACACTAATACTCAAGTTATTATTGTGAAATACATGTCAGATTGTTTGTTTTCTTTTTTCCTGGAGCTGTATTTAATGCTGTTTTAAATACAGCACATTTCCATTCAAAATGAAGAACAGCTTCTCTCGGTGAAACATAAAGAAATTCTTCCTTATATTCTCTGTTTCATTACTAAGTTTTCTGCAAAGTTGATTTGTAGTTGTTTGTCCCCCAAAGCTATTTTATTGATGCCTATGCCAAAACAAAAATCCTTGGTCAGATGAGAGGAAAAATACACATTTTTAAGTGACATATCTGCAGCGGTATCATCTGCTTTATGGAGAAATGTGTTTTAGTTCATCTTGTACATCTGTATCCTTAGCAGCAGGTGCCACTGCCAGACAATTTATCAAAGCTAATGTGATTGCTGAGAAATGCTAAAGCCTTTCTTTTTTATTGCTGTAGGAGGTGGTGTAAAGTACTGGGTACTCTGTGGGAGGGGTAAGAGGCTATGCTGACAAATAAGTTGGAAAGGTGGACTTTTCAACTCTACTTTGTTGTTTAAGTGTAAAAAACCAAGAGTGTCCTCTCTGAGGCTTGTGATGGGGAGCAAATGTGGGACACCTTGTCTCAACAGATGGGAGCACAAGTTCAGCGCAAAGGGGGCCGTCAGGTTTGCAAGGTGGTATACACTTGCAGGGAGGACAGGGATGAGATGTGAATAGGGATTTTTTCTAGTTGAAATGCTGCTGACTTAGTCATGCCATCAGCAGAGGCTGGACATTTGCATTCTTCCCTTGGCAGGTGGCTTTAAAAGCAGCACACACTGCTTTGCAGGTTGTACTGGGCAACTGTACCAGCCTACCCCACCAAGCCTTTGGCTTTAATATCCATAGCTGCTGATGCCTACTGAGTGGGAAGATTTGCTGAATTTTTATGTCTAACTTTTGTCCCACACTGACAAGACTGGTCTGGAGACCAGTGGAAATCATGACTTTGCATATGTGTAGCTGGATAGGAAGTAGCCAGGTTTAAGAAAAGGGAACCTGGAGCTGTAGTAAACAAACCCCAGGAGCACCTAATCTACAGGAAAATAGAATGGTGCAAAGCAGTCAATGATAGAATTAAAACCAACAACTTGCTAGCATCATTAGACATGGAAATGAGGATGGAGCGTGCAGGTATGAATGGAAGCACTGTATACTTCTAACCAAAGGGACTGTCTGTGTATGTGCGTGCTTCCATTCATACATGCACGCTGGTATAGATCGTAATGCTACCTGGCACCAGGATAGATCGTAATGCTAAGACAGATGCAAGTTTAGGAGCTGGGAGGCTGTGTCCTCCCCTCTCAACGTGCAGCCACACATGTAAGAAGCATCTGTGTTATGGAAAGGACAGCTGAGGCACTGTTTTCTTACATCAGCACTTTTATGCATATAAAACAGCAGCAGTGAAACATCTGAGAAGTTGAGTGTGAGCTAAATGTACTTAGTGGCAAAATAGTGGTGCTGGGTAGTTTGCAAAATGCCAAGCAGGCAACAATTTAAGCCAGATAACAGGACAAAAGTGACCATAAAATGGTGAGGTCTCACAAGTGTTTAGTGGGAAAAAAAGCTCAGGAATGTATACAGTAATACAGTTAAGACCTCAGGACCTGCAGTATGGTCGTATTAGTAAACCATTGGTTGATTAGATTTGGCTTCACAGAACAGACGTAAACAGTATCACCTTGTGATTCTGCTACCTTCTCTGTGCAAGGCTAGAGCTGAATTAGGAATCAATTTAGTCTCAGGGAACCAGATTTAAATCCTATAACCCACTTTAATTGCTGTTCATAGCGAAACTTTTTCTTAATTCTACAGTGGTGCCAGTGCAATGTTTTTTTCCTTGTCCTTTGTATAACCTTTCCTGGTCCTATTTGAAATTGGGAAGTCTGGGTAATATCTATGGAAATAGTTTGGTTTATTGATTTTTTTTTTTCATGCCCTAAAGTGAAAGGACTATCAGCCCAATAACTTGGATTTATGAAACAAAGATTTGCATTCTAATTTGTTCAATATTTTAGAGAAGTTGTATTTTCATTTTCATGGCCAAGTGTGACTGTGTTGTGAGCATAGGATCCTCCATCGAATAAATTCTAACTTCCTCATTTCTTAGTGCTTGTAAGCAGTTTGAGGTGGTTTGATGCTTCCCTAAGTGATAATAGTCTTTGTTGTTTTTTCAGGAGAAAGTTTTGTTTCCTGAAGTGGCCTGTAGCTGGATTTTTTGACCCAGGGGTCCAATCTCAAAATGCTGTTTTCCATAAAGTGTGTAAGTGAGAGAGTACCTTCTTTTGGCAGAGGAGCAAGAAGTCACTAGTCATTGTTTGCTCAAAGTAGAGCATTATTTATGAAGGCTGCTTAGACCTGTTGGTGTTGTGTTAAGTAGCATTTGTTTGTGCTTGTATATACCCAAGTTCTATTTATTACTAGATTTAACTCAAAGGATCAACGTCTTAATGTCTTGTCACTGAGTATCATGTTAGGAGTGTTTCATTAAGGCAAGTAACAGCATTCTTAATGGTAAGTTCATCCACAAGGTAAGACAGGTTTTATCCATCCACTGGTAGAACCTGGCCTTTAGAGAAGCTTGTCTTTTCAAGTGTTGTATGTCTTACAAGTTCTTTTTGAGAATTGCGTTTCAGTTTTTTCCTACACTAGATTGCATGTGGATCCTGACAGAGTTTGGAGAGCTTTCTTTTCCTTGAAAATGGAATCTTATGGCCAAATGAAGTAACATTTTGAACAGTTTGAAATGCAGGAAGCAAAGTAGGGTTCAGAGATATTAATTCAGCTCCCTGGTATAATTTAAATGAAAAACCAACAGAAAGTTCTGCAATCTAGTTCACATGAGCAGACGTTTGGCAGAATTCAGCATGGTGGGTCTGCAGTCTCTGCTTATCACAGTACCAGGTCTGCATGCATTGCTGACACATGCTTCTCCTTTCTCTTCATCCCAGGGAAACTAATCTTGTCAAGAAAAGAAAGTGGGAGGAGAAAATGTATCATTTCAACACAAGCTAGATAGAATTGCTATGTTCAATGTTTGTTAGTGGAGACTGGGCTGGGGGATGCCTTACATTTTTCAGACAGCTTATTGCAGATACGAATTTCAATGTTTGCTTCTTCTAGTGCAGTCTTCTCTTCTCTTCTCTTCTCTTCTCTTCTCTTCTCTTCTCTTCTCTTCTCTTCTCTTCTCTTCTCTTCTCTTCTCTTCTCTTCTCTTCTCTTCTCTTCTCTTCTCTTCTCTCGTTTGTGAATTATAAAGCTATTTTCTTCAACATGATCAGGCACTAAAATGTTTGGCACTGCAACATCTCTCCTTTGTGTGGTGTACACAAGTAGCTCATTAACTATCCAAATGCAATTTCTATTTTGTGATAAATGAAGAACAGGAGAGACATGTTGGCACCAGAATCTTCCTATAAAATGGAAAATTTACTTTAAGATACCTAAAAGTACCATAAGATTTGGAAGCATTTCCCTTTTCCCCTAGGTGGAGAAAAATCTTTCATTAAAGTTTCAACCATGGTAGTAATATGGTGTTAGTATAAATAGTTTGTTAGTTGTTATACAATAGTCTATCCTGTTAACCTCAGTGGACTAAACATTCAGTCCTTACTACCTGAGCTGTAAAAACCAGAAATTCACATGAAGTGTTGCAGTAGGTTTTGGTAAAGAAGTTTCCCACTTAGGATAACCTAGAGAGAGTCTGTGGCCTGAGCAACTCCAAGAATGGTGAGATGCTGTGAATACAGGGTGGACAAGCAGAAGAGTTTTAGTTTGTGGGGAAAACTTAAATGGGCTCATCTTCTGCTGTGGTTAGGGACTGAGTATCACAGAAATTGTGGGTGTGTAGGGAAATCAGCCTAACAGTGGGACATGTTACAGAGGGGGAAAGTAGTATTTGTTAAAAAAGTTCTTAACTAAGTTGATTTTACCTGCTGAGTGGTATATGGCCTCTCTCCAAATGGGGCAGGCATCCCCAACATCAAGTTTGAACTAGATGGAATAATGTTATGACTCTGCTGTAGTTCTAGAAATGTAATGTTGCATGAGCACAGAGAAGCTGTTAGGCTGTTGCCTGAAACTGAAAATACATTTTTTGTGTGACATTGTTTCCACGTGGCACCTGTTTTCAGACTTTTGTCATGTGAGAACAAGTTCGTTTCTTCATGCTTAGCAGAAAGATTTAGACCTCCAGAAAATTGAACTTTGCTCTGGTGTTATTGTGCTGTCAGGCTCAGCACCAGATTGCTTATTCATCCAAATTGTTCTGCATGGCTGTTACCTCTTGGTCACCTTTAGCTTTTGTACTTTAGCCTTGACTAACTACAGAAGACAACCTCACTTATCCAAAGTTCCAGAGAATAAATGGAAGAGAGAATACTTTGATGCAGGACAGCAATGCAAGAAGAGCTATTCGCATAGCTTGAGAAGAAAATTGTGGTTCAAAGAATCAGTTCAGTGGGACTCACTCGTTCATATGGAAAAGTGGTGCTGACCTTAGGCTTCTGTAAGATCTTCTGTACCACCCCCTTCTTCCTCCCCAGTTTAGGGTCTCTTGTGGTGATTAGAGTTATTAATACTAAGTTTATCTGCACAGTATAGTTAGTAGTCTTCTGTGGAGACTCCCTGGTGATTGTGTTGCGTTAGTACTTCAGCTTTTGCACAGCATCTGTGAGTTTCGTGCATCGGTGGCTTTTGTCACAAGAGTGTTTGGTTATTGAAGCTGTTGAATAAGCCTACCTGCAGTGATTTGAATGCTTGATTAAAACTTGATTTGATTCCTCTTTCTGAGCTGAATATTCAGCAAAGAGTCCAAAACAACCTGGTGGACTGAGATGAAAGAAAATAGGAAGGGAAAAGCAGGGAATGAGGGTAGGGGCAGAAAGCAGCTGCTAAAACATTCTGCAGCCACTTAGAACTACAATTCAAATTCAGTATAATGTCCAAGCTAAAACCAATCTTTTGCAAAGTTCTCAACTTACGCTATGTGTTGTGGGTGGCTATGAAGAATACTGCCTTTTAAAGAGTTGGCAAGTGGGGTTTGACAGAGAGGAGGATATAGGGAGCAAGTTGTTTTTGCATGCAAACCCAGTGTTAATGAGCCTCTGTAACATAGCTACCATGGAGAGGATTAAATAAATATTTGAGATACCAACTTTGAAGTGGGGTGCTGCCCTAGACTACCTGATTTAGGGGAATACATGCATTATTTCCTTTCCTCCACGAGCTGAAGAAACCACAGGCTGTGGAAAAAAGAGTAGGCAAGGAATTATAAATGTTATGAGTGTTAGAAGGAAATTTCCTGCTCTTTAGCACAATATTCTTGAATATGTATAACCCAGTCTGAATAAAAATTTAGTTAGTGCTCAGGTGTCAACTGTTTGGGAAGCAGACAGTTGCTGCGGAGCAGTTTGGGCCTTAGTCTGTGGTGGGATGGGTGTGAGGACTCTAGCAAGCTCTAGTGAGTCATACAAATGTCAGCATGGAAAATCCCAAAGCCCACAGAGAAGGTGTCGGTGAGCTCCTGTATGAAATTTCACCCATGGTTTATTATGTGCTTGCAGCTGTCTGGCTTTTTCACCCTACTACACTCTCTCCAGATGTTTTTCTGGGACACACAGTGCAGCACCAAAGGAAAACACCACTAGAAGACCACACTGGTGTACTTGAATAAACCACTTTTTTGGAGGTGGTAGAAGGTAATGAAATCTTGTTATGTGGTTAGTAGTGAGCCTGGAGAATAATGGCCAAACCATTGCTCTGTCAGCTCTTCAGGAGTCCTGGGAGCAATCCTGGTAATTGTGCTTTGTCAGATATCTTGCAGAGTCTGACCTAACTTGGTCTGCTCTCTTTTCATGAACTGGAAAGTCTCAGTCAGCATTACCAAGAAGCTCTGGTTTCCTTGTGAACTTAGTGCTAAGTCTTATTTACAACACGGGATAGACACTTGGAGCAGCAGGGTAGGGAAAGCATGTTATCAAACTGCCTGCTGCTTCTATCTTGAAGTTGCCAGCACTTGAGAGTGCATCACTGAGTGCTGATGGCAGGGACAAGATAAAAGGCTATTTTCTTAACTCCTGCTGTTCCCTCCTGCATCCCTCTCTGTGTCCATCATGTGGTGAAGTTAGCAGAAGGGAGGTGACACATGCTTACCTGCAGGGAAGAGAAGCTCTTGTACCAAGCCCTAGGTGAAAGTGTGGCTGCTGACAGGCAGGCAGCTCTGTTGCTTGGCAGCAGGCCCCAGAGGGAAGATTACTTTGTCCTTGTTCTTCATCCTGTTTGCCAGGTTCCCCTCTGATTGCCAGGCTGGTAATGCATGGGGGAGATAACCCTGGTTCAGTGAGCAGCAATTCAGTCTGTCATCAAACAGAAAATACTTGGGCAGAATTAACAGAGCCATGTGCTAAGCTGATTTGGTATCAGGTTTGTGGGTGCAGTGCTTTGGTACAAGTATTTTTTGTTTGTCTTTCTGCAGAGAGGACTGAAATCTTTCATCAGAATTTCCCTCTGTCCCTTATAGGCATGTTCATAACTTTCCCAGTCCCCCTCCATGCACTTTACCTCCAAACTAAGCTGCTGCCTCTAGTCTCTCTCCAACTGGCTTCCCAGATGCAATAGTTTCCTCAGCACTCCCACCACCAGCTCTGCAGACCAGGAGACTTGATTGTGCTCTCATTCTCTGTGCTTAGTTTCCTGGACACTTCAGGTAGTCCTGCCTGCCTGCCCTCCCAACCTCTGACCTCCCCCAAAAGAAATATAGAGCATTGTTTCAAAGTGATGTTCCTTTGTGAAATTTGGCTGTTTTCTCTGTTGAAAAACAGGATATATCTTTGCTATTTTGATTCTTGTCTACTCATTTTTCTGACCTGACTAGCTGTTGCTGACTCCTAATCCTAGAGGGTTGAGATCCAGGTTACAAATAACACTTGTGTTCACAGGATCTTGTATAAATAATCTTCAGTGCAGATTCCTGCCATATGGCTTAGCATGCAAGAAAGTGTATTACTGTGCCTGTGCAAGTACTAATACTTGGTTATATCTGGGAACCAAGATGTCTGTGGACTTCACTCAGTAGTTTAGCTACAAAGGATCTCTTAACCCACTTCACCATGCAGGGATTCCCACACATACTTGCATTGCATACCACACATTTTTTTTGTTTTCCTGGGACAGAGCCGACCTCATGTCTCTGTTACTTCTTGAATTACTTTCTTGTCTATCTTCTGTAGCAAATACAACAGGTGATGCACACATGTGTGGGTATATCCACCTCAAGCATTTGTACTTTCTGGCCAGAGTATCTAGCTGTGAAATCACTGGATTCATTATTTGGTTCAAGAGAAGAATTTACCATGATACTAATGGGATTTATTAAGCAGTAGATGCAGAAGGAAACACACCTTTTTGTTGACTGGTCACCTTAAGCGAGCTTCCAAAAGCAATGTTTCCTCCAGTGTTTAAATTTAAGCTGTGAGTTAGCTGGTTTGATGTTAAGAGTCACGTATCCCTCACCCTTTGCTGTAGGTAGAAAGCAGCAAATGAAGGGATAAAACTGGACACAGAGGAATGTGAAGTGGTTATTATGGCTGCATGGGGCATGATAGACAGCAGCAGGGTTTAACAAGAAGAGAGGTTTATATCACGACAGCTGCTGGCTGCATCTTTCCAATGCCCAAACCTGGGTGGAAATTTTTCTGTGCACTCTGAAGTCTTGCTGTTGCTGAATTTCAGGAAGGCATCATGTTCACAAATGCTTTATTTATATGGATGTACCAGGCATATAGAAGGGATGAAATTGCTAATTGAGTGTGGCTGTGTCAAACCTGATCTTAGCTTCAGTACTACTTTGTGCTTTGTGAGCATAAGAGCGAGGTTTGTTTTGTTGCTGTTGTGTTTTTCTGTAGCCATTTGTCACTGAGTTGTGATTTCCCTGTGACTGTCACAGAAGAATCTTCAAATGCACAAGGGACAGGATTTTCACTCACAGATGTCACGTAGGAGACAGTAACCCAAGCACAGCAAGGGTCCTAGGCAGTCACAATTGTCCTTATTATAATCTGCTCTGGCCAATAATTTTCTATTTTCGCACAAAAACAAATATAGAAAACCAGCCAGATTCCTTTTGTAAGGCATTGGCTCTGTTTGGTGTGTTTTAATATGCAGTGATAATGGTGACCATTCCGAGCTGTGCTGGCTGGCCTCTGCAGTGTGCTGTTCTGTTCCACTGCAGCAGACACTGAGGTACTTTTAATGCTGTCCATTTGGTTAATGTCTGCCTAAACCATTCCAGATCACTGGGGTTCTTAGCATAAAGAAATCAGGCACTTTCACCTTAGTGAAAAATAGTTTGCTTTCTCCTTTATTAACTTGCTGCTGATGATACTAACATGCAGCTACTGCTTACTTGCTGACAATGTTTAGCTCATACAGGGTGACATTGTCCTATTGTTTTGACAATGACCTTAATCTATTTGTGCAGTTCAAAGTAAAGTCTGTGTGGCCAGAGATGAAAATTCATGGGCTTAGGCAGTTTATAATGAAATACAGTCTTTGCCTTCTGCTGCTTTGAAGACACTGCAAATCAGTTGTTGAGCTTGGTGTGTTTTCGGGGATGTGAAATGAATTTAGTGGCTTCTAGCTGGCTGTAGTGAATCAGGTATACACCTCATGAAATGCTCCAATATAATCAAGCTTTATGGATGGCAGGCCTAGCAGGTGTGCCAGTGAGTATATCAAACTGGATGTGGTTTACTCTACCGACAGGGATTTTGATACACCAAGTTGAAAACAATTTAACAGACAGATCATTGAGTAGAACCTTCCTACCATGGTTGCTTGTACTGTATGCATTGTAGACACAGAGGACTTCAAATAAATGGCAGTGCAGAGCTGAGTTAGGTGGTAGCATCAATAATTCCCTGTTAGCTGGTGTCTCTTAGTGCGGCTGGAGGGGGGGAACTGACTCGGTACAATGTTAGCACCGTGAATAAATCAAAGCCTGGGCTATCAATCTGTGTGTTTCAATAGCAATAGATTCAAAGCATCTGCACAGAAAAGCAGATACCAAGTTACTTAAGAGAAAGCAAACTCTTTCTGATGAATTTGAAGACACTTGATTTGTCCTTGCTAAGGAAGGGGAACACGTCATCTGGCTGAAGGAAAGCTTGTCCCCACTGGGAGCACTGGCAGGGGTGGGAGGAAATGGCTGCAAACTCTCCCTTCATGCCACATACCATCAGAAATGTCTGCTGTGAAGATGAGAGTGCAGCAAGGCACATTGCTTATGTTACATGGATTTTTGGATCAATAGTGGCTCTAAAATGTAGCCAGTTTCATTATACTTTGGAAAATGCTTTGGTGGAGATCCTGGGTGTCTATTTAGTTTCCTAAATGGAAGTAGCTGTGCGTCAAGAAAACTCTTGTCACAGGCAGCAGATGCAGAGTATTTCACCCTTGCCTGACAAGTTTGACTCCTTACTTAATGCCAGAAGTAGGAAACATCGCCACATTCCTTTCCTTTTGCCTTTTTGGGCTTGAATTCTCAGCACTCTGTAAACTAATATGTAGCTCAGTATCTATTTCTAGAAGTCGTACATTTCCCTTGATTTACACTGTTTAATCAGTGAGGATGTGGTGATATTCTGTGAACAAGACTGTCTTTATTACAATCACTTTTTTCATGCAAGCCTCAGCTTTCAAGGCAATTAAAAGATAAGCTCACAGGTAGGTAAAACTGTCTCCTGCTTGTTACAGTAATAGTGTTTGTTTAGGCTATTTTCTGGTATTCTCTGCTGCCATCAAAGCATTTCCTGCTAGTAATTTCTGCTAGTCACCAGAAACTTAGCTGCATAAATTCCCCTCCTTGTCCTCCCATTGACGGGAGTCTAAGCCAAATCAAGAGGGATATTCAAATTCTGTCTATGGATTAATGAGAGCTGAACGTACTATGGTGGAAGCAGTTTCTGTGATATGAGAAAAGTAGTAAAAATAAGGAATTGTTTATCTGCTATGGAGCTTTTCAGTAGCAGTGCAGCAGTAGAGGGAAGAGCCTAGTCATATGGGAGATGTCATCAATATACATTGGATGAAATATAAATGCAATGTTAGCAAGCCAAAAAAGTAAGCTGTTGCTGAACTGTCTTCAGTCTGTGTTCTTTGTGAATCTAGACTAATGACAAAGTGATGAATAATAAAATGAGTGTTGACCTAATGAATAAGGAATGCTGCTGAGATACGGGTGACTGATTCCATTCCTATCTTTCTTTCTGCTCTGCAGAGTAATCTTTCCTTATTTGTGCCTCAGTGCCTTTATCTGTCAGATGGCAATAATGATAATAATCTCTGTTTTAAAGCTGGTTGGGCTATACCAGTGAAGAGCATACATAGGATCTAGACACAAACTTTTTTTATTTTCTTCACCACAGTCCAGGAGTGAGAGAAGGGAAGACATAGTTGCTACCTGAGAGATGAGCATCAGGGACTTTAAATGCCTTCTGAAGTATTTTAGAGCTGTCCCGTCCGTGATGCTTGTTCCAGGACTTGAGGTCAGACAATACATCAATTTGTATGGTGCTACTGTGATATTTCCCCAGAAGATTCAGTGCTTTGTAAGCAACTGTCATTGTGATTTTAGGTCCCCAGTCAGTTGTGTCTAATGTCCTTTTCTGGTGTTTTGAATCACTTTAATCTCATCAAGTGGAAGAGGAGAGTTTGCAATGAAAGGTTCTCGCCTCCAGTTTATGGTCACTGTGTCTGGTCTTTTATAGATGCTTTAGGAGTGGAAATAGCTGAAAGATCCTGTGGTATTTGTATGCTTTTCTCCTCTGCAACTCTCTGATCTATGATGATATTATTTCTCTGCTATTTATAGGTCATACTTTTGCAGAGCTATCAGCGCACAATACTTCTAACTCTGTCAGTTTGTACTTTATATACATCTCAGGTCAACTCAAGTGCATCCATTTGTAATGTGATCAATAGTCCTTTGGGCCTGGTGCCTCATCCTGCATTCTGGATATTCAGCTTTTCCACCATATATCTTATTTTTCAACCTAACTATGTAAATAGCCTGTGCCTCTGTGGCCATACTTAAGGTCTCTATGTCCCTTCTATGGCAAGGCACTTATAATTTGTAACCACACTTCCTTACCAATTTTGGTAAAAGGTCTCTGTATACTTTTTCCCTACTGCTAGGTCTGCCAAAGTATCTCTTGCTGTCTGTCAGGTGACTTACCCTCAGTAAAAATAGGTTCCTCATTTAATGTTTGGAATACAATCTGAGATGCAGTAGATCCATCTTCCATCTCTCAGGCAGCCTGTTATCTTTTCACACTGTTCTTCCAAAACACTGTGATTGTTGTAGTGTTTCACCTCCTGTCTTGCTCTCAATAAACAGCCTGTTTGAGTTCTATCACTGCATTACACAGCCCTAACTTTCCTGTAGATCATGGAATCAGGGAATAATTGACATTGGAAGTGACATCTAGAGGTCGTCTGGTCTGATCCCTTGTACCAAGCAGGGCCAGCTTTGAAATTATATTGGGTTGGCCACTTGGGGCCATTTAAAATCACAGAATCACAGAATGTTTGGAGTTGGAAGGGACCTTGAAAGATCATCTAGTCCAACCCCCCTGCCAGAGCAGGACAACCTAGAGTAGGTCACACAGGAACGCATCCAGTCGGGTTTTGAATGTCTCCAGAGAAGGAGTCTCCACAACCTCTCTGGGCAGCCTGTTCCAGTGCTCTGGCACTCTCACAGTAAAGAAGTTCTTCCTTATGTTCACCCAGAACCTCCTATGTTCCAGCTTGCACCCATTTCCCCTTGTCCTGTCACTGGACATCACTGAGAAGAGCCTGTCTCCATCCTCCTGCCCCTCACCCTTTACATATTTGTAACCATGGATGAGGTCACCCCTCAGTCTCCTTTTCTCCAAGCTGAAGAGCCCCAGCTCCCTCAGCCTCTCCTCATAAGGGAGATGTTCCGCTCCCTTCATCAGCTTTGTGGCTCTGCGCTGGACTCTCTCAAGCAGTTCCCTGTCCTTCTTGAA
>VZRW01001042.1:80594-102724 GCA_013398125.1 Aegotheles bennettii | reverse complement strand
CTTGTTGAATTTCATTAAGTTTCTCCCTGCCCAACTCTCCAGCCTATCAAGGTCTCGCTGAATGGCAGCACAACCCTCTGGTGTGTCAGCCACTCCTCCCAGTTTAGTGTCATCAGCAAACTTGCTGAGGATACATTCTGTACCCTCATCCAGGTCGTTGATGAAAATATTGAATAGTACAGGTCCCAGTACCGACCCCTGAGGGACTCCACTGGTCACAGACCTCCAACTAGATTCTGTCCCATTGACTACAACTCTCTGACTTCTTCCTTTCAACCAGTTCTTTATCCACCTCACTACCCGATCCTCCAGACCACACTTGCTCAGTTTAGCTGTGAGGATGCTGTGGGAGACAGTGTCAAATGCTTTACTGAAATCGAGATAAACCACATCTACCGCTCTACCATCATCTATCCACCTAGTTATTTCCTCAGAGAAGGCTATCAGGTTGGTCAAACATGACTTCCCTTTGGTAAAACCATGTTGACTGCTCCTAATGAGCCTCTTAGCCTTGATACACCTGGAGGCGTGACAAACTAGTGCAAAATCAAAAAGGTAACCCAGTAGTCTCTGTCTCACTCTATCTATTCCACATCTATTCCACATGAGTAACAATAAACACTAGGCTTGAAACAACTTTTCATGGGTGGCCTGAGCTTTTTTTTTAAAAAAAATAACCACAGCATTCCCTACTCTGCAGATCAGCTGCAGGAACAGAAATCACAGTCTGCAAAAATACAGTCAGTTTGGCAGGCCAAGGTTATCGGTCATCAGGAGGGTCACTCATGCCATGATACATTACATGAGCAGGATTTTTATGGCTGTATCCACGTTACTAAACATGGGACCGACCTTTACTGTTAGAACCCTCTTTTCTGGGTTAACTTAAGCTGACTTCTGTATGCACTAAAACCCCAACCAAGTTCAGCAGAGCTGCAGTGGTGACAAATACACCAGCCTAGAGACAGCTGTAGAAGAAAAGGTGGCACATTAACAGCCATGTTCCACTGAGGACTGTGTCCATAACAGATAGCCCCAAGCTACTTTATTCCATCACTCACCTACACAGACAGAGTTATTAAAAGCCTTCTTTAGTCATGCTATCAGAGTAGTAGGAATAATCTGTTCTACTGGATATATATTTTGGTTAATCAGATATGATTTAAGAGCTTGGGCCTGGTGATTGGTAAGGCTTTTTATAGGTTCATCAAAGATTTCTTAAACATAATAAATGCTGTCTTATTAAACTTGACTTCAGAGGTACAACACCAAGAGAGGTGCCTCTTTTCCTGACTAAGTAGTAGAAGGCAGAAATATCATTATTGAAGTTCACTGCTGGGTGGGAGAGCACTGGAGCTCTGTCTCTATTTGCCTGCAAAGAGCAGAGAAAGTACAGTGAAGCTAATAGACAAAGAGTGATTAAAATTTATTCCTGCCTGGAAGTGTATCCCTAGCAAGGCATTGTCCTGAAGTCCCGTGGTGTTTCAGTGAAGGGAGCACAGAGGAGCACACTGCCAACAAAGAGGACCCTGAAGCACATTCTTTGTCCTAAACCAGACCAATGCCATTAGATCCAATGACCTTCCCTTCTCCCAACAGCACTTTTTAGCAAACATGCTTGAAATGCTTTCATCCTTTAGAGTGCTTCATGGAAAATAGGTTGCTTTGTCAAGCCTGTGTCTTCAACAGCTATTCCTGTGAGTGAGCTCCACCATGCAAACACATAATCATCTCTTTCTAGAAGTCAGTAATTGCTCCAAGATCTGTATTCCTGATCTGTATTGTTAATTGTTGGTTTCTCCTGATACAATGGCTTAGTTGTTAACATGGGCTTGAAATATAAGTTTAAAATATTATCAGACACAATGTCCTTATGTAACTGAAAAGTAATAGTAAGGAATAGTAATTCATGGCCAGAATATCAAGGAATTGTAACCTGGCTTTCTTCTCTACCACTTCCTTAATGGCTTTTTCCAATTCCTTGGGTATGGCTAAGGAGGATGTCGAAAATAAGGTAGTAACTCCATCGTTCTTGGAAATTCACTAGATCCATTTTATTTTGGGCAAAACGGTGCATAATTAAAACTAATTAAAAATTAATTAAAATTAAAGAAGAATTTAAAAAAACACTTGGCACTTTGTTCATCCTGTTACCGCTGTAGCCCTGTAGTGCATCCAGTGCTGGGAGTCTGGTGTATGTGAGGAGGAACATTGCTGGGGATAAAAACTTGGCCAAGCAGTCCTCTCCTGGGTCCCGTGGCAGAGGATGGCCGGCTTCCTACAGCCCTAGTGCTTGGTGAGAAGGTACAAAAAACCTCACAGCTTCCAGAAAAGCAAGTGGTCAAAATAATGAGGATGATGACCCCTAGAAGTTAGTGGATTTGAAAAAAAATTCAGACTACTTTCTACCTAAAAGACAATCTACCCATGATGTTCACAGGAACTACAGCACTTCTGGTTTTGTTATGCGTGGTTAAAACCAAGTAAACTTGGGCATCAAAGCAAAGCTGGAAGAGGGTAGATTTAATAGGTAAATGTAAAACCAGAATATCTTT
Organism: Aegotheles bennettii; assembly: GCA_013398125.1. Lineage (NCBI taxonomy): Eukaryota > Metazoa > Chordata > Aves > Caprimulgiformes > Aegothelidae > Aegotheles > Aegotheles bennettii. The sequence goes on along the minus strand of VZRW01001042.1, from coordinate 100,169 downwards.
AAATGATAAACCTTCAGAATCAGTTTTCTGAAAGGCTACTTAGGAACAGGGTGAGATTCTTAGTAATACTAACAGCTGCCAGCAGAGGGCATTTGGAAACTTGGTTTTTCTCCTCATTTGTCTTTCTACAGACTAGAGCCCCAGTGCAATCTCTGTGGGAGGATGGTGTCCCGCAGTGCTAGTGGTTTCTGTGTTGGTACAGGCCTGTGGTGAAGGCAAAACTTAAGGTTTGGTGGTTTATTTTGTTAACCTACAGAATATCATCAATAAAATGTGTATTTCTGACTAATTTCCAAGTTAGCAGAAGTACTGAGCCAGAAAGCTTTGGCTTCTAACAGGAGAGAGTATTTGGGTGTGAAGTGGATAAATGGCCATGCGGAAGGAAGTGTATTCTCTTTTATGTGTAAATTAGCAATCTGAAGTGGAACCTGATTGTTTTATACGAATTACTGTATTTAGATATTAATTACACCTCCTTTATCCCCTGTCATTGGCAGAAGGCTCTCAGCAGTGGCCGTTTTAGCCTAACACTCTGTCTTGAGTATCAAGACAACTGCACATGTAGGCATAGTAAAAAAAGACCAAATAGCAACTCTTTGTATTCCTGACCAAAAATCCAGTTCCATTTCTGTTGTTTAGGGCTTTTATTATTTGCGCTGGGGTATGTAATGTGGTGTAGTACAGTACAGGTCTCTCACCAGCAATACATTTGTAAAGAGCTGTTGTTAAATCCCTGATCATTGAGTAAATGTGGCTTTAAAGTATAAGAGCATTTAATAATAATGTTTTTCTGTTCTGGGGCTTTGGATCAAGTGATTCCTATCCATCACCTTAGACTCAGGCTCTGACAGCATCTTTCTTGAAGAGATCTTCACCGGACGCTTTAAAAGACAGTCTCAAGGCATCTAGTAAATGAGGACAGGATTGAATCTTGAGACTGGTTTGGCCCTTTCTGTGTCAGATCTATGGACTGAGGTTCGAAGAGGTCTAGCTTGGGTCTTAAAACTATATACACATAGGAAAATCTCACTGCATTTTGCACAAAGCCTTAAGTAAAGCATGTAGAAGTGTCCACAGGCCTCAGATCTCTGAACTCTACACATTTTGCTTTGTTCCACAGTCAGAAATTAGCCTTCATTAGTTTTCTTTGAAAGCCAGAGTATAAAATGTGGGGTGTGCTTGTGAAACCAACTGAAGTGCATTTCTCAGCTTTGCAATACGATAGATGGCTTTAGCACTGTTAGGCTATGAAGGCTTTCAGCTTTCTTAGCTCTTTGGAAAAATTTTATTGAAAATTAGGAAAAGGTATTTTTTAAACTGTGTAAAGATACATTAAGTGGACCTGTTTGTGGTTCCTTTGTTTGCTATCATGCATGCTAAATATTACAGATGTGAATTCTAATAAAAGGGGTGGCTTTATGGTATATGATAAGCAACTACATTTGGAGATTAGTTTCTCTAAATCTCATTTGTGGTAAGATATGAGTTTTGCTGCCAAATACGATTTATTAAGTATATCTTGATAAAGTGGATGGAACGAGATCTTTCTGGGAGCCAAAAAGATACTGATTTATAACATGTGTCAGTAGCAAAGACAGTGAAAAAAGAGGCACTGAAGTGTACATTTATTGATATATATTTCATATGTACTTTCTATATATACATCTGCTAAGAAAATCCACCTGATGACACATTCTTGTATTTTGTTGTATCCCTGTAGCAGAGCTTTCATTTGGCCTTTTGCAAACGCTGCTTGATAGTGAACGTTAGTTTGCACTGCAGTACCTACCTATGTAGCATTGTGCTTCCACAGACACACATTTTAAAAGGATTCATTGACTTCACCTGAAACAATTTGCAGAACCCCTAAACTTGATTATTAACATTTGGGTGGTTGGTTTCAAAGGTGTTTGCCTGTACCTTTTCAACGTAGATATCTATTAACGATAAAAAGTGAACTCTTCCTTTGTGCAGGCTTGTCATTGTGGCTGGAAAACAACTTGTAAACATGCTTGAATAAGTCGAGAGAAGGGCTGTTGAGGGAAGGAGGAGAGAACAGGGCTTGGGGTGGACTTTCTGCTGTGAAATGAGTACAAAGAGGGCAGCAATTTACTCAGACCTTGGACAAGTGAGTCCAATGCTGTAGTTTTGCATCAGCCTGATGGGAATGCAGTGGTTACCACTATTGAAAAGCTGTATGTTTAGGAAATGCAAAGCTGTTCAGTACTGCATGCCCAGATCCAACACAATTCTTGGCTCCAACTGTGTGGCTAGCAGCTCCTTTTGATACGTAAGATATGACTTCTTCAAGCAAAACTAAAATATCCCCTGTGTGGTGACAGTGTCTCACTCCTTTGCACTATCATCACCTCTCCGTACTGTATATCCCCATTTTTGTGTTGTTTTCTCTTGCTTATACTGAGTGCTGTTAATGAAATATTTTAGGACAATGACAAGATTACTAGAAATGTGGCAGACCTTAATTTCCATTTGCAGACCTGTCTTGGAGGAATCAAGTCAATACATAGGTTGTAATACTCGTTCTGGTTGAAGTGATTTTTCATTCAGCCAGTGTAATGGTTGAGCACAGAGTAACATTGGAACAACTAGCCACATATAATTATTCTTCTAGTAAAAACAAAAAACACTTTATTGAAGACTAGTAGTTGTTATAAGGGTAACGAATGTTAAAGTTGATCTCCGGCTCAGAAAAGCTCTTTCCTATACACATTGATACCATTAAAAAAGCATCTTAGCATATGTTGTGTATTGATGAGTTCATGTTCCTTGTGCTCATAGTTGGATTTCAGATTTGTGTTGGGTACCTCCTCCTTATTATTATCATTTTGCTGTTATTACGACTATCATAGAGCACATCCATTGCCAGTAGTGTTGCACTGATACCTAGAAACCTCAACAGGCTGGTGAGAGGTGGTATAAACAAAGAGCTGGAGCTCAAAATTGAACCATGGTGATTGAATGGCCTACCCAGCACTGGGGGCCTGTGTCAGAGGTGGAATGGAAACTTCATTTCTGCTTTCAGTCTAAAAGCCTACTTAATTTTTAGCGACAAAGTCCTAGTCCTTCTTGTTGTTTCATCTCCAAAGTAGACTGACTCCCATCTTTCCTTTCCTTTTGCTAGCGAAAGGCCAGATCTAATCCTATCGTTTAGCATATCAGGAGGTACATCATGTTTTTCAAAGTCTGCAGGCTCAGTATAGAAGGGCAGCTGTCAGTAAAGTAGCAGCAGATGTCTGATATTTACTTATTTCACATCTATAGGGAGATGGCTTAAAATTATTCTCTAAACAAAAAAGTTTCTCAAAAGTTTGCCTCTGTGCTCTTCAGACTCATAGGTAGAATTCGCACTGATTTCAGTGGCTGCTGGATAAGCCCACACAGGGAGAAGGAAAAGAACATTTGAATTTGGGAATAAACACTAGCTGAGCTGATAAATCCCAATAACTTTCTCATTGCCATGGCTGCGTGGATCCCTACCCCAGGGAGCCATTCTGCCTCCTCGTCTCCTCTCATCTGCTTTAGGGAAATTTCCGTGCTGTATTGCACTGTGCCTCTGGCCTAGGCAGTTTTCATTCAGACCATGAATCTTCCAAAAACACTTTGAAAAACATAAAACAAGGCCATGATGAACAGCCTGACACAGAATAAACATTCAGCAGCAATGGGAGTCTATAACAAAACTTTTTTTCGGCAGCAGTGTCCTTCTACACCTTTGCCTGAAAAGAAAAATAAATCTAAAAGTGAGATTCTCAAATGAAGCTGGCTCGGGTACATGGATTGGCAGGTAGCAAGTAACGGTGTGAAGTGACTTCTGGCCCTTACTGATTGCTGGCCTTGAGAGAGAAAGGAGCCAGCCATGCTCACAGATGGAGGAGCAAGAGGGAGTCTAACATGACAAGACGTGAGGTTCTTCCGTAGATGCTGAGGCCTGGCTGGCAGCTGGTTCTCCAGCAAGGCTGGTGACAGCTTGGGGGAAGGGCATCTCACCTGTGCCATAGCAATATAAACTACACAAGTCAAGCCTTGGCATGCATAGTTCAATTGAATCAGGAAAATAGAGCCCCTACTCAAAGAAAGGGGGAAATGTAAGCAAATCCCAGGGTGCGGTTTAGAAATGCTGCTGCAGATATTTCCACAGCAGCAACAGGAATGGCAAAGGCACCGTATGCATGGGGGAGATATACTTGCCTGAGCAGAAGCCTCTGCAATTTTAAGACAGTTGGCTGAGTTCTCAGTTGGTGTAAACCTATCCAGTGCTCTTGATTTCCTTGTAGTTAAGTTGTTTTGCAGCATCTGAGAATCTTGCTTATACATCTGAATCATGACTGAAGAGTGTGAGCCTCTGAGGAGTTTGTATCAAAACATGTTGGCTAATTAACATAAGGTGTTAAAAGGAGATCTAGTTTAGGTGAACAGTGCTTCAATCCACCTGTCTAGACAGAGATTTAATCCTTGGTTCCAAAGAAGAAAGACAAGCTGTCAGGACTCAGCTCAACCCCGACAAAGTCCAACCCAAGAATAAAAAGTTTTAAAATAAATGTAAAAAACATGAAATTATCCATTTCCCAAGGGGTTCAGTGAAGTTCTTAAGATTCTGTTTTTCTGTGAAACTGAAACATGCTTATTAGTTTTTATGTTCATCATACATATACATACCAGAACCAACCTGAAAACTTCTAAAGGACCAGGGAGTAATCCAGTCAGGGAAAAGAAACTGCTAGCTCACATAGGTGGTCAAATCAGCAAAGAATAGCAAATTGCAAAGCCAATACTTGGAACAACGCTTTTTGTGACTGAAATCTGTTTGCAACAGGCTTGTAAGGAGACAGATTTTCACATGTATAGAAGAGAAACAGGCCCTCAGCTTCCACTGAAACCCATCTTCTTCCCGACTTAATACATTCCCTGATCCTTTTTCATAAAAAGTGATAAACTGATAAAACCCAGTCCTCTCACAGACAATCTGTAAATGGTAATGTAAGGCTTTTGGTCACCACTATGTATACGGTAACTGGCTGCAATGAAAGTCTGTCTTGTAAATACAAGCTTGTAGTTTATTTGTTGTGTAATGAATTGTTTCTTCTTCTGTGATACCAAAACATGTTGCCATGAACACTGCAAAGTGCTGATTTACTTGCTGTCAAGTCACTCTGGTTATTCACTATCCTGAAATCCTTGCCTCTTTATCCCTTCCCTTTGCACACAAAGGGAGAAAATTGAAAAAGTGACAACATTGTTTTCTTACCCAAAAGAGATGAGGGCTGATTTCCACAAGCAGCCATCATAGAAACCTTCACAAATGGTGGATAGCAGCAAAAGCCCTTGGTCAAAACTCCTTTTCAGTGGCGAGGCAGAGGAACAGTAATCTTTAGGGTTGCTTGGAGTGGATGCACAGGACATTGTGGAGGCAGTGCATTTTTGGGTCTAGCTGGTGTCAAGGATGCTGGGCCTGCTGTCACACCATACAGGGACTTGGCTGTGTTTGCAGGCCTGCCTGCAATCTCTCCTTGATGTGGTGTGACAGAAAGCCACAGTGAGAGCAGGTGGTGGTCCTGGCTTCCCTTGCTTCTTCAAGAGGGCCAACTGTAGTCTGGAGAAGACCCAAATCCTCCTCTGTTCCAGCCCTCTTGGAAGGGGGAATGTCCTCATGATGGACCTGAGGTACAGGTGCAGTTAAATAGGTCCTTTTCCCCCGGGATCTTTTCTTCCCTTTGCCATCACAGTTGTGAAGCCCATAGGGCTGTCTCGTTGGTGCTGTGCTTTCATGACAGCTCAGACTGTTATGACAGTATCACTGACGGTTCCAGAGTTTCCCTCTTGAAAGATCCATATTTAAAATTCTAGCCATCAAGCAGTCTAGTCAGCTAATTGTCAGAGCTTGTCGTGCCATGTAATTAATTTTTGGACAGCATTCAAATGCCTCTTCAAGAGTGCCTAAGTGTGTGTGTGGAACTGCATCTCTTCTGCCCTGTTACCGCAGGAATTGACTCACACTTTTTGCTGGTTCAAACTGAGCTGCAGACATCATTGTAGTAGGCTTGGTGGAGGATTTCAGATTAGAAGCTTATGTAACCTGATCCCACAGAAAAATTCTAGCTAACCTTGCTGCTAGTGCAGGGGTTTGTTCACAACTGACTGGGGATGACCAAGGGGATTCTTTTAGTGTCCTCAACCTGCTGTTAGCAGCTTGCTTATTATAGCCTAAATAACTCTGTCCTGGAAGCACTAAGATGAGACAAGCAGCTCTCAAGTTAAGGTCTCCGTCCTGGTAGGAAGGATAAGGCTTCAGCCTCATGTATTTGACTAATGCTGCTCATTGCTTCTGATGCACAAGCACAGTTGTTTGGGTAAACAGGCTCCTTCTTGTGCCTAAGTGTTCACGCATTGCAAAGACCAGCCTGTCCCTGCCTCTGGCTGAATGAGGTAGGAATAAACCCCAGAGCTTCATTTATCTTGTGAAAAAGAAAAAGTGCCCACGTGTATATGCACACACATTTTTTTTCTGGGAAAAATGCCAACATGCTGCTTCTAATTTTGAAGCATTGTCATCCTGGGTGCAGTCTCTTGAATTTTGGGGTGGTTTTGTTTTTAAAGCTGTGTTATAGAAATTAATGTCAACATGGAAAGTGGTTTTTTGTTTAGAGCATAATAACAAAAAATAATCTTTGAGGTCCCCTAGATACTCCAACAGTATTGCAGTAGAATATTTGCTTTTAAATTCTGTGTGCAGCACCTGTGCTGTCCTGATTCATCCCAAGATTTTAAATAGCATACTAGTGGAGGCTTAGAATAAAGCATGGCTCTCACCGGATCCTCTCTTCTGTCAGAGCTCAGCATGGTCAAAAAATAAACCTAAATCATGGCAAAGTTGTTGGACCCAATTCCACGGAGTTGTTCGCAAATTAGGAGGAAGTAGTCCTATAACACACACCAAAAAATCTTCATCTGCTTTTATGGTACTTCAAGAAGTGGAGACAAGTAGGGATCCAGGACTGAAGTGTTTCTAATAGAGGAATGCAGACTCTGGCAACAGAGTCCTTGTGTGGATGAACGAAGCAAGATTAAAGATCAAGAACCTGTGTGATGGACTCTAGGTGACCCTGCTCTGGCAGGGGGCTGGACTGGATGATCTTTCGAGGTCCCTTCCAACCCCTAGGATTCTGTGATTCTGTAAAGCATGCCAGAATTAAAGTACTAAAGCCTTGTAGTGGTTTCTGTTTGTCATGCACATCTCTTGCTTATTAAATACTGGCTCCTTTGGTGCGTGCCTTTCTCTGCAACCTCTTTCAGGACTCAGGAGGCCGAGGTGAGATGACTGTTGAGTTATATACTCTACTCATTGCTCCTGGTAGTTCTGAAATTTTGTCATCTTCATCTAAAGGAAGCAACCTCCTTTCTCTTGATTGATCTCCAGCAACCTCTGATTGACCACATTTAAGACAAGTCCAGTGACTCTTTGTTTTTTTCCTTTTTTGCTTTTTGTTTGTTTTAAGAGAGCACCTAGAAATGCAGTTCATCTTCCTAGGTGATAAGAAAAAGCAACATAGAATTAGGCTGTGCCCTGAAAAGTGCAAAATGTCAATATGAAAAGCAGAAGAAAAAAAAATATGCTTCTCTCTGTGCTAAGAACTAGGGCCACAGAGAGATTTACAGCTATGCCATATAATTACAGGTGTAGTCTGGCAGAAGGATGGCTGAGTTTCTGCTGTAGTTCCCACTGGTATGAGGCTCCTGGTCTACCAACAGCAGCCTGTTCTTATTCCCAACAGGCAATGTACTTCCCCTCTCCCTCACTGCTTAGTGGCTTTCAGTGGCTGCAGCCCCATGTAGAAGAACACTTCCCAGCCAGCTTTCTCTGCCGTTTGTGCTTCTCCACCACTTCTCAAGAGCTTGGGACATTATGGCCTCACACACTATTTTAGCTGACTGTTTAGTAACAACCTTCACATTTAGAAAATGTGGATTGCAAAAATGGATGCAAAATAGTACATGGGCTCTGTGCACTGATCAGATAGGTGGGGCCAAATGATCTTGACATAAACTCTTTGACAAGGTGGGTAAATCCCACTTGCTGTTTGGCAGGAGCAGAGGAGAACCTGCAAGTTGGTATTTCCCTGCTGGGGAAAGCAGCCATAAGGGAACATTGCCAGGTTGAGCTCAAACCATTTATCTTATTATTGAGAACCACAGGGACTCCAAGAAGAAAAGAGGATGCTTTTGAAGTCAAGTCTGTCTGTTTATGAGCTTCAATAAGTAGCAGAGACCAGACTGTCCCGAGGGCCAGGGGAAGGGGAACGTCTTGTGTAATTCTTCTGATCTGCAGGTTTTGTTATGTGGTTTTTGTGATGTGTAGTTTAGGATTAAAAAGACCAAAGACCTTTTAAGTATGGATTTCATTCTGCTGATTGTGTCATCGTCTGCAGATGCAAAGGCAGCCAATGTGCAGCAGACCCTTCATCAAATAATTAGCTCGAGTTGTCAAGCTGCAATCAGTAAACTACTCTCATACTAAAATAATAATGATAAATTACTTTCATCTGAAGCTGTCAGCTTCCAGCTGTATGAGGCATGAGTTTGCAGGATCTGTAACTTACTTCATGAAGGAAAATCAGATTTGTACCTCTGCCTTGCCAAAGCCAACTTTAGTTTTGTTCCCTTTCTAGCAGAGTTTGCTGTTGGAGGGAGCAGCTATGGCCAGGCCAGGATTATTCTAGGACTCATAGCAGGGCTAATAGCTGCCATCAGACTGCCAGTTGCAGCATACTGTGGTGGTGTGAGTCCTGCTCATTTTGCAAGGAGTGTAGAAGTGGAGAACGTGTGCCTTTGCTGTGCAAAGCCAGGGGAGTTTCACACTCCTAGAGCTTGTGTTTTTCTAGTTTCAGTTGCTTATTTATAAGATAATGTTTGTTGGTTCCTTTTTGGGGTTGCATTTTTCAAAAATTGTCTGAAAGGGATGTGTTTCTGTTGAAATTCTTCCTGTGGTTATTTTGTAAGGCAAGGAAAGTGCTGCACATTTCACTACAGGACAGAGTCTAAGGCCTGACTGAAGGAACAAGTGGCCAGAATGCCTTTGGGACCACTTGTCTGACCCACAGAGCTGGCAGGCCAGCAGGAAGCCCTTGCAGGCTCTGGTGAGGATGTCAACCCCTCTCCCCACCCAGTTCTTGGAGCTTTAATGCCCTGTTGTATCTGTCCTGTCACACTTATCATACCTATCCTGTCTTAAACAGATCAATGAAGAAATCCCATTCCACAGTGGTGAAGGGGGTCCTGATCCAACCCTCCTGACTTTCTGTCTTGCGTATAAAAATTTAATGCCTTCTCATCTGGGTATAACCAGTTTATAACAGTTCTGCTCACAACAGAAATTTGCTCCAAGATTTACCTGGACTAAGAACAGTCAGACTTTGAAGGTGTTGAGATTGGAAGAGCACCTTGCAATGATTTCAGGCATTTTTTTTATAATAATAATTATTATTATTAATAACAGAATGTATTTCACCATGCCTTTGTGCTCTTTAGCTCAGCAACCTATATCATCCCCTACACTTGTATGTACCCGTCTGGAGCAGAACCTGGCCAGTCCTTTCCACTAGAAAGGAGCTGCTCGGGTGCCTGCCTACAGCTTCAGAGCCACAAATCACACACCAGACCATCAGAAACCCCTAGAGTGGCTGTTTCCAGTCTGTGGGCCCATGAGTGCTCCAATTAAATTTTATTCCCTTACTCCCTCAGCCATGAGCCTTATTTCTGATTTGAATTAGTCCAGCTGCAGCTTCCAGATGCTGGGCCCTATACATAGACGTGGGGCTGGCTGTGCATCCAGGTCTGGCTGTGTGTCCAGCTCTCCACTGGCTCTGCATTCCCTGCCATTTCTGAAAACCATAATGGAGTAGTTATGCTTTTTTTGTGGAAGTACTCCTAATCACTTTTCAGTTGGCTTCTTGGTGATCTGATGCATAAATAATTTGTTAGTATATAAATCTGCCTTCATAAAAATCCTGATAAATATCAACACAGTAAACAAACTGCTTGGATGTCAGATCACAGAAGAGGTTGACCTTGAATTTTTATCAGTTTAGTGTATTCTAGGGCTTAGATTTATCCGGATTAAATTTTGCAAAGGTTCTGTGCCAAGTGTTTCTTACAAAGTAGGCATATCTGAAAGTCTAGTGCAAACTCATAGGAAACACTGAGCACAAACACTCAGGTACAAGTTAGGCTAAAATTTGGTTTTGATTAAATCCAGAATCTTAGCCAGTATGCAAAATGGGTGATGGCTTTAAAGACTGAAAAGATACTATGGGAGTACCTTTTGAATGCGAGCATCTAAATTCAGGCCCTGATTATCATTCATTCTTTATCTCTAAATTATGGCCTTATTTCTGTCCAAACAAAGACCCACAATTAAAGTCAAATAGCATTAAATGCCTTAATAAATAGGGATGAGTTTCTCTTTTTATTTAGACAACTGGAATTTGCTGAACTAAGGCCTCTGTATTATCTTTGGTAACTGAGTTTAGGTATGTTTTGCAAAAATAGTATCACAGATCTGCTGCCTTAAAATACAGGTGCCTCTTCTTTCTGTGTAGATGAACCCTTCTTTAGGGAAATGAGCTTATTTACACATTTTGACAGTGAAATATGAAAAGAACAAGATTGTGGTGATGTGAACAAGTAAATACAGATATATGGTTTCCAATGCAGGTGGTACTTTGTCTTCCAAAAGCACATTTTTACTTGAAGCATTATCAGTGTTATACTCAGTAATGTGTCTTTTAGGAGGGTAAATCCTAGGCTGTTGCTTTAAATGGTTTACCTGTATGTGTTATCTGTTAAAAAATATATTTGAAACTATGTCTGCTGGTAGCACTCCTGAAGTTATTTTTGACTGTTCACTGTTATGAATGCTCAGAATGGCAAAGCAGAAAGCCAAAGCTAGCGAGTCCTACCCAGATGTATGTATGTATTCAATTATTTATTTTCGATAGCAGAATCTCCTCTCTTTTTTTGCTTCAGTGGTTACAGAGATGTTAGGGACAAAAGATCCAGTGCTTTTACTTTTCCTTTGTGTGATGATATAAGCCCTGTGATTCCTTACAGCATCAAGAAAAGGAATAATAGCTGATAACATAATATATAAAAATATATATGGCCAGTTGCATTTTCTTTGTACGGGTCCATTTCATTTTAATATACATATTTAACCATCACCTAGTGTTTTAGTTTATTATTCCCTTTCAAATACTCTTTTAGCAGCAGGCTGTTTAATACTTCAGTTTTAATTTTAAGCTCTCTCCATCACAGCTTGCATTGTAAGAAATGCATTGAGTTCATGTAACAGAACTTCCATGTCAGAACTTCCATGTCCAGCCTTCCAGGACCTGAAGGGGGAGCCTACAAGAAAGCTTGAGAGGAGCTTATTAAAAGGGCATGGAGTGATAGGATGAGGGGGAACAGTTTCAAACAAAGAGGGTAGATTTAGATTGGATATTAGGAGGAAATTCTTTCCTGTGAGGGTGGTGAGACACTGGCACAGGTTGCCCGGAGAAGTTGTGGCTGCCCCCTCCCTGGAAGTGTCCAAGGCCAGGTTGGATGGGGCTTTGAGCAACCTGGCCTAGTGGAAGGGGTCCCTACCATGGCGAGGGGGTTGGAACTAGATGATCTTTAAGGTCCCTTCCAACCCAAATCATTTTATGATTCTGTTCTATGAAGAATAATGTCCGTTTGCTTATTCCAATAAGTTCTTGTCTTTCGAGATGAAAAGGACATTTGTTCCTCCCTCAGGTTTTATTTTTAGTCCTTTTTTGGAAAAAGAAGTGTGTATATCTTTAAGCTAGGATTTTGGAAGGAGCCTAAGGGAGCTAGGAGCAAATTGAGTACTTGTGGCAATGGAGAGAAACACGCAGTCCCAGCAAGGCAGCAGCAGAGATCACTTCTGTGGCCTGCTCCTGAGGTCTTGGTGTACTTGCTCACAGCTGTTCACTGAGTAGCTGGTAGGAGAGCTTGTTACCTCATTTCAAACCACCTGAACTAACTGCTTGTTTGGGCTGAAGGCACCTCCCATTCAGCTCTGCAGGTGAATCTGTGAAGCAGTAGCCTCAAAGATGAGTGCTTAGGGAGTAATTGCTTCCACTACAGCAGCTCTATACAGAATCCAGCTCAATCTGCAGCCTTTTAAACACTGCATTTCTCATGCTTATGTACAATCCCACTCATGAAAGCATTTAAGTGTGTGCTTACTGTTAAGTACGTGAATATCTCAATGCGGTGAAAGCTGTGGTTGAGTGCTTTGCTGAAATGGGCTCTCCACGACCTGGTTCTGAAAAGTGCTGAGCACTCAGATCCCTGTGAGGTCAGTGAACACTGCTGGGCCTTCATTGCTTTGGAAACGGAGCTGAAATACGGTTATATGAACTTCGCTTCATGCTCATGTGCTTGCAACACCTTAGCCCTGATTTTAAGGATGCAAGACCAGGGGAGAATCCATTCTGAATCTTCAAGGAAAAAATCCGTGAAGATTTTAAAAGGCAGACACTAGTTAGGGACAATTAATGAATCTTCAATTTTTTCTAAGTCATTGTTTTGTTTTGTTTGCTTCTACTTTAAAATATCTGCTCTCCCAAACCATCAGAACTGTGTAGTGTAAAGATTTTCATGTCTGATCAATTGCTTTATACTTGACAGAAAGATCTGGATTACCAAAGTGTGTGTTTGAAGTGGCATTTCTTTGAACGTCAGCGGATCTCTCCGGTTAGAGAAAGTAAGCTGATTCTAAGAAAACCAGCACATAAATTGCATTTGTGCTGCTAAGACATGCTGACACCGCAAAGATAGGTCTTGACAAAGATTTTCTTTGGGCCACAATTCATCTTGCATGGGGTGTCAGATGGATTCTTTATTTTTGTTCTTTCATTCTTTATTACTGAGGGAGGAACATTGGTAGAGGAACATTGGCAGAGGAACAGAGCTTCTGCTTCTCCAGGAGTTCAGTGGCTGGCACTGCTCATCTTTCATCTGCAACAGTCTCCCTCTCTGTCCAGGGCAAAAATATGCAGAATTTGCTGGAGAAACAAGGGATCTCCTTACTTAAAATTTTTATTGTTAGACAAAAGAAGTCATTAGCAAAGAACAGAATGACAAAGAACCAGAAAGCACAAATGGCAAGGGACCTCTGTGGTGCACAGGGTTTTGGGGCCCAATCACAAAGTCATTTTCTAAAGAGATTTTTTTGTTTGGTCTGACTTGACACCAGCTCTTGTGCATGCATGTACACTGCCATCACTGAACATGTGGATGCTCAAATATGGGTGAAGGAAAAGTCTTCAGTGGGAGTAGTGCACGTACCAATACCAGTGTGTGTGAATGCACAGGCAGAGGTGATGAAAACCATTATGTAGATGAGAGCATGTAAAAAGCAGTGAGGTTTCTGCAAAAGTAACTTGTGCACAGGCTTAAATAAAGAGCACTGCAAATCATACCCCAAATATTTTCTCTGTGTCTATGATTATGTTATTTCCATAGCAACTAATTATGCCATAAACCAAAGATCATGACTTCAGGTGGCATGTGAGCAGAAGGAGAAGAGCTATTAAATATTCAAGATCCTTTTTTTTCATGCAAATTTCCTTATTTATAAATAAAAATAAAACAAAACAAACAAAACCAACCCTGAAGTCTGCTGTATAAATGAAATTGCTTCTGACTGGAATATTTTTTCAAAGTTTTGTTGAAGACATCAGTAAATCTTTACAGGAGTTGCAGGTACAACTGTGAATATCAAAGATCTTTGTATTAGCTGAGGGAATCTCTAGAACACCTGACATTCTCCTCCTGCCTGTGCAGCCAGGGCTCAGCCACTTTCTGGCAAATATAACCTTTTACAGATACTGAAATTGCTGATGAAAGAGCAAGGATCCTGGAAATAAAAGGGAAGGTGTGGAATCTTCTTATGTGTGTAATAAGTTTGAGGTTTCAGTGAAGCATGGTCTCTTCTGCTTGACTACAAAAAGGTTCTTGAGAGATCCTCAATTTACAGCCCCACAGTAATTTACAGCTCCTTGAGCTGGAGGACCTGCTGCCCAGAGTAGGACTGATGGTTCTTTGATTTACCTGTTTCTTAGGGGGCTGGTTTGACACGTCTTCCTTTTAGTTCAGGAACTGGCTTTATGGCTCCAATTCTGACACATTTTTGCCTCTCTTAAAGCCTATGGCAACATGTGACAGCACAGGCTTTTTGCACCACGATAATTTTTAGGAGAGAGCAGAATTTAGGGAGGAATCCCTTTGGTTGCTGCTTATTTGCTCTGTGTGGGCTGTTAGAAGGAGGACACTGTCAGAAGTTTTCTCCATTGCTTAGACTGTGGTTGGAGATGCAGAGAGGTAATTGTACAGCGCTGGCTCAACACCTAGGTCCCCATGTCATGTTTGCAGAGCTATAGAATGGTTTGGGTTGGAAGGGACCTTTAAAGGTCATCTGATCCAACCCCCTGGCAGTGAGCAGGGACACCTTCCACTAGATCAGGTTGCTCAAAGCCCCGTCCAGCCTGACCTTGAATGTTTCCAGGGATGAAGCATCTACAACCTCTCTGGGCAACCTGTGCCAGTGTTTCACCACTCTCACTGTAAAAAATTTCTTCCTTATATCTAGTCTGAATCTACCCTCTGAATCTGCCATCACCAGGATGGAGTAGAGGTGCAGAATTGTCTCCTTGACCTGCTGGTCACACTTCTTTTGATACAACCCAGGATATGGCTGGCATTCTGGGCTTCAAGTGTGCATTGCCAGTTCATGTCCAATTGTTCATCCACCAGTAGCCCCAAGTCCTTTTTCCAGGACTGCTCTTAATCTCTTCATCCCCCATCCTGTATTGATACCGGGGGGTTTTCCAACCCAGGTGCAGGACCTTGCACTTGGTCTCGTTGAACCTTGTGAGGTTCCCCTGGGCCCACTGGAATGGGCCCACTTGAATCCAGGTCCCTCTGAATGGTGTACCATCCCTCAGGTGGCTCAACTGCACCACTCAGCTTGATGTCATCTGCACACTTGCTGAGAGTATGCTTGATCCCGCTGTCTATGTCATTGTTGAAGATAATGAACAGTACTGGCCAGGGCTGAGCAGAGACTGCAGACCTACAGCAGCGTGAGACTGTCAGATGAAGAATTATATTCTCACTCCCTTTCGCCTTGTGCTTTTAGTCATTTATATTGCAAAATGAATATACAAAAGCAAACAAATCAAAGGCTCCATCACAAGGTTGGTTTTTTGTCCTAGGCAAAACAGCCAGCCTGGTTCTGAATTTTGGTTCACCCTCCAGTCAGAAGAGGTGATGTATCTCTTAGTGGTTGGAAGAGGTGCATTTTTTACAAAGCCTGCATTGCTGGATCAAACATCACCAAACAGCAGCTGCAAGGAGTGCACTGGAGGGGAGAGAAGGGGTTGCTCACTAGGCACATTGCTGGAGAAGGGGACAGTGGTTGTATGTGGCGATTTCTCTATATACATGAATTAAAAAAGTTAACCATTTGAAGTGTATTTATCAGTTGATCATCCTTAGCTGATTGTAATGCTGTGGTGTGGAGCAAAGTTAATAACCCACAAAAAGCTCCTACTCTTGGGATAAAATTTGATCTTCAACATTTTGTTCACTGAAACTACTAGGAAAGACTATGACCTCTCTTGTGCATGCCTTCACACACAGCCCTGTTGCAGAATAGGAGCAGTTGTCATATACATACTCTGTATTTATGTAGTATATTTCAGTAATAGCTTCTAGCAGGATTTTTAAATATTTATTTTATTTCACGAATCACTTCTTGGCAGTTTTTGTGAGCTGCTCACAAACAGGCTACTGAGGTGGGTTCAGCTTGTAGGAGGATGGAGCAGGTATGCAGAGTTTTGAAGTAGAGGGAAAGCCAGTGCAACCATAAGAGGACTAATGAGTCTAAATTAATGAGGAGGTGAGTTAGTGTCTGCATTTTGTGTGACCTGAAGAAGCTGGTGTTTTGTGATCATGAGAGTTAAATCATGGAGCTGGAAGAGAAAGCAGTATTCAAAACAGCCTGATGCAAAAATGGCCTGATCCAAAGTGGTATTGAAATACCCATTGGTTTCAGTTGGGGCATCACACACAGTGAGACATGAGGAGGGAAAGCTCTGCACATGGGACAGGGAAAGAAGCAGCTAGGTCTGGAAAAACATGGTGCACTGAAAGAGAAGCTGAAGGCAAGCAGGGGTGTGAGGAAGCCCGTAAAGCAGCTCTCACCCAGACTACAGGGAGAGGCAGTTCTTTAGGGGTGCTCAGTAGAAGGTTTTGACACATTAACCATAACTTGAACTCAGAGAACACACACAAAGCTCACTCAGGTCTCCCTACCCCTGGTATCCTGATGCCCAGCAGCACCACCGGCCCTCAGCTCCACCTTGGACTGACTGGCACTGAGTGGTCTCACACATACCTGTTCCACCACACACCTCATCCTGGTTGGACTGGATGCCTGTGGCCCCTTTAAAGGAGGTGTGGGGCCATGACCAACCCACCCACAGGTGATGGCTGCCTGCCCACAGATTGAGGTGGCAGGTGGGAATTGTGGGCTGAACAAGTTAAGTGTGTTCAGGTGAGAGCTGCTGCCTTGGATGAGGCTGTTCAGAGAAAGGGTGTGAGGGACAATGTGTCTACTTAGTTAACAGATCTACTGCTGATGCCCAAACGTTTCACAGTTTATACTTGGAGCTCATCTGGCATCATTGGAGTGCTGCCTTTCCTCTTCCGGGACCAGCATTTTGGCTGGAGAAATTGAAGGGTTACCAGCCCTCCACTCAAAGCAGCAGGGGCAGAGTTGTTACAATGTAAATGGTGACATGGCACCAGAATCAACACGAATTGAACCTCTGCTGGGGAGACTGCAGAGTGCTTGCTTTCTCGTGTTGAGGAATCCATATGAATTTGCCACAGGATGGGAATATACAGATGCAGTGCAGTTGGGAGAGAGAAAGGAGATAAGAGGCCTAGATGAAAGGTCACTAAGTCCAGGCTGTGATTTTAGGCTCAGTCATTCACAAAAGTTTTTGTGAAAGCTGTAATTCATCTGCCCCTTCAGTCACCCTTGTGGACACAATGGCCCAGGGATGCAATGCTTCTGAGGTTTATTCTTCTTGGTTCATGTAAGTATTACTTTATTGTCACAGCTTAAATGTGGGTACGGGTCCCAGCATATCCCAGCCTCTTTCATCCACTTTCCACCAGGGATGGACAAAAATAGAGTCCATCAGCCCTTCTCTTTTTATAGCTTTTCCCCTGTTCCCATGCAGGGTCTTACTCCTCCGTATGAGCATGTCATCCAAGTCATGGTTAGCCTGCTGATGAGGTGTTGCTATCTCCAGGATTTCCCATGTAGGCTAGTGACTCTGACTGGGTTTCCTAGAGTAGAATATCTAATAAAAGAATGATTCTGGAGCTGTATAATATCTGTATCCCAAATGACTCTGTTTCTAATTAGCTGTTGATGCTGGTGAGAAGAACAGCGATGACTTGAGAGCTAAATTTTACACTAAAATGCCTTTGAAAAGTTGTCATTTCTATGAGGTGTGCTGCGGGATGGTGGTGAAAGGAGGCTGGGATAAAATTACCCTTTATGGTAAAGGTTATGTGGGACCTCTGCCTTCCCCATGCGTTTTTCTGCATCTGTCTGAAATATAGCCACTGTGTGTCAATGTTTATTATTTATTTATTTAAAAGCAGCATTTAGAAACCCTCCCCTTCTACCTCAGATCTTGGCTTTATAAATTATTCCATTGCTATTAAGGACTGAATTATTTTGGGAATTAATGATTTCTTGCCTTAAGGAAAGGTGAAATCAAGTGATTTCTACCCCTTTTTTAATCCAGATAGCAATAAGCGAGCTGCTTTTGAATCTTCAGATGTCTGCTTTACAGTAAATATGCCCAATTGGCCTTGCAATACCACGGACACCTTTGTTAAATGATGATCTGACTTGACACTGTTTCAACATAATCTGTGTACAGAGCTGTACCCAGTTTTAATTTTTACTATTTAATGTGGAGCTTTACACACAGGCATTCCGTATACTGACAGGGGACATAGAAAATATTTGAATCACCTTTGGGTTTCCATTGCCAAACTTGTCCAGTTGCCATACAGACAAAGAGGAAGATTGGAGGCAGAACTGTTTGATGCTGAAGGAAAACTAAAAGGAGTATTGGAAACTCAGACCAAGAGCACATCTGCTTGCATGGGACCATCTTTATGTCCTAGGAAAGGAGAACTCCTTTCTGGGGACAGAGTTTATATAGTACAGGAAAGGGATGGAGTGAGCTCCATCATGGCTATTAAATGTCTTCTGGTCTTAGAGGTAAGAAAATTTAAAAGCAAAAAAGTTGTAAGTCATCTGAAGTTGTTGAAACAGATGGTGCAGGAGTTACGAGCCTTGTGTTTTGTGCTCAAGTTCTTTCTCTCTAAAGCTTGCACCAGGTATGCCTGGCATATTTATAGTTGCAGAGGAAATGAAGGGAAATAATTAGACTCCAGCTTTGCAGTTTGTAAATTAACAGCATTAGAGGGTGGTTTGCAAGGGTGAACTGCTCGGGCTATGTGCAAAACCAGCTCATTTTACTTTTACTAATTTGTTCTTTAATTAATTGGTGCCTATGTCTCTTGATTTGTGCTGAGACTGGCAAGATGCTTCATGCAAGAAGCCTCTTTCCATCTTGATTAATTCTCTGCTGGGGCAAGACTTTTAAAAAGTATTAACCAGCTGTCTTCTCCAGGAGTTTATGGTCAAAATCATAAAGCAGACAGAGGATGAGAGAAGGAAGGCAGAGACAGGCTGTCCCATTTTACAGATAAGGAGGTGGCACATGTGGAGACAAAGGGAAGACTCTCAAAGACTCACACGGAATTTTTAGGGCAAAGATGGTAAATGAGTCTTGCTTTCCTGAGCGTTCATACTGTAATTCCCACAGGTTCAGTCAGATTTTGCCTTTCTGAAAAAGCTGTGTGTGGCAGATTTTCAACTCTACTGCCTCTGGGAGTAGCTGGATTTTAGGGAAGTGCTCCACCAGGTACAGACTATGATGCATGCCTCTCAGTGAGTTACCTGCCAGGGGGAGATAGGCTGCTAGAGAAACAAATAAACTGGCCGTACGTTTTTCTGAGTGATGGTTCCGTGGGACTGAGCGGATTAGGAAAATCCTGGTGATGGATCTGCAGGGACCCCGCTCCCCCCGAGCATCCCGAACGCTTATGCATAGGAAATGACAGCAGTCACTTATTCCCGTTTCTTCCGGCAGCACTGGCTGTGTCTGGGCAGCCCTTTTGAAGCAGCCGCGCGTCAGGCTCCATCTCCGGGCGGTTGCGAGTTTCGGAGCGGGCACCGCGGGCGGGCAGAGCTGTGCGGTCCGAGACCTGTCCCGGGCGGGACCTCCCGCCGCATCCCCAGGCAGCGCCCGCCCTATCCCGAAACCGAGGGGAGGTTTCTTATTGGAAAGGGCGGGTGGGGCCGAAGGGCTGCGGCAAGGGAGGGGCGCGGGGCGA
>VZRW01001042.1:61373-80574 GCA_013398125.1 Aegotheles bennettii | reverse complement strand
CGCGCAGGGAATGGGGCTCCGTGGCTGCCTTGGGACGGGCTCCCCCCGCACCGAGGGCACCCGCGGAGCGTCAGGGTGAGCCGAGCGGCTCGGGGCAGAGCGATGTGGCGAGGAGCGAGGGGCCGCGGGAGCTGCTCGGCGTTGGGATAATCCCTGCCCTGGCGCAGGGCGCTCTCTCGGCTGTGTGTGCCATGTGGAGCCGGGGCTTTCTATGGCATTTGCGAGCCGAGCGAGGTCACGCTTCCTTTTTTTAAAATTCATTGCTTTGGGTACAGTATTTCTCTCGTTCTTTTTTGCTTACCTGGTAGTGGGGTGGGCCGGGAGGGACGACTGTGCCACTGGAGGGAATGTTTCCTTGTGCAGAAGTCCTCCTCCCGTGGAAGTACGCTGCTCCCTAACTCCTGGCTAAGCAGACTTCAGCTCACCAACTTTGCTGCCTTACAGCACATGTAACTCCTGGGCAGAATGGCAGACAAAAGAACAGCTGGTGCAAAGCAATAGGGGATTCATAGCAAGGAGGAGGAAAGAAAATCACAAACCCTTCACCCACACCATTGACATCCGAGGATTGTCAGAGCAGCACTTGCAACGGGACGAGCTAAAGCCACCATGCGCAGGTCTAGCACGGATGAGTCCACCTATCACAGGAGCCCTTCCCTGGACAGCAAGGATTACAGTTTCCCAAATGGCACCTTTCGTCGCTACAGCAGCATGTATGGTGGCCAGTTTGGGGCTGCCAGCAACTCTTTTTTTGGATTCCACACCAACCCAGGCCCTAAGGCCACCAAGGCTAAGTACACGTCTCCAAAGGGAAACAAGTACGTTGTCTTTTACCTGGATCTCTCGTTTATTTTTCTCCTAGAACTGAAGAGGTGCAGCATGGCTCACAACTGCCTGCAGTGTATCAAGTACCTAATGTTTGTCTTCAACCTTCTCTTCTGGGTGAGTACATGTTTGAAACAGAGGCGGTTGCATTTGTGTCTGCTTACTAAGACAAAAGGTGAACTTGTTTCTGCTTTTAAACTTAGACATTTAAAGTTGGACAAACTGGTGCCTAGGCTGCCCTTTCTGTGGCCTCGTTAATTTGTGCAGACAACCTGCTGAGGTTTTCCTTCACCCTCTCATTTCGTGCCCATCAAACTGTGTTTCAAAACTGTGATACAGGGCAAAAGAGTGTGTTTCTAGAGGCCAGTTGCATGAAGCCTTCATCACTTTGTTCCAGTGAGAGCCATACATTCCTTTTGTTGCCCTGATCTTTCATTCTCGCATGGGTTCACCTCAGAAGTCATGCATAGTCTTAGAGAAATCACTGAGACCATTCATGATTTTAAGGCAGAGCACGTGCTTACATCCATTACTGTATTGCAGATGGCACATTTGGCACATCACAACATTAAAGCCTGTATTGAATTGCCAGGTGATAATTCTCTGTCTTAGTCAGTGATGGGTCCTAGCATTGCCATTCCTTCCTGAAGACCTGGGTGGAAGGAGACATGATCCCTCCTGACTTTTTCTAAGACTGCTATACTGTGGCAAGAGTCTATCATGTGTGTGACAGCAGGACACTGATAGGACATACACGTGTGCATCTCTGCATCATCTTTTTAATAAAGGAGGTGGCTGTCAACAGCAGGGTTGTTGGACATTTCACTGCCGTGAAATGGGGCACAGGCTGTAGGCTGAGACTAAAGCTCGTTGTGTGTGTGGGTGTGTGTGTGTCAAGTTACAAATGCTGTTTGTCCTGTAAAAAAGGGAGTAGCATGATGGCTAAGGGATGGGAAGAAGTGTTTTCTAGTTCAAAGCCTCCCATCCAGATTTGTATGTGGGAGAGTCTATTGCAAGGTCCTCAGGAGGTACCTTTAAATGCCTCCTTCTTCCAGAGTGGTTTATTAACATGCTGAGGGAAATAAAGGGTATTGTGAAGTGATGCCACTTCTGTCCTTGCACTTAAGGAGGAGGTGTTTTTTTGCAGTTGGATGTTACCATGTCCACATTACTGATTGTCTGTGTTCTCATGAATTGTCAGGGGTACATGGAGGGTTGTGAGTGAGATAGAAAGAGCTGTTCTCTAGTGTGTGCTGCTATACAGCTGCTTAAAACCAGCCATGCTGCAGTGCTGGTGCATCAGAAAACACAAAGTGCAGGCAACTTCTGCTGACCTGAATCATACCAAGGAGTCAGGATGTGATAAACTGGTGCGAGTCCACTGAATTGGCACGATACTAACCAGAGCTATGAAACACAAGGAGTCTCTTTACACCCTAGATAAGCTGATAGAGTGTTTGTGAGACTGCAGTCTGTTTTTCAACTCTGACTCTGGTTGCTTCTGCATTCCTAAATATTGTCTAATATTTATTGCAGCTTACTCCAGACTTTTCCAAAAAAGACAAACACTACCTTTCTTGCTCTTTTAAGCTTGGTGCCTCTACTTAATTGTTCCTGGTGGAGATTATAGCACTGACAGCTAGTTGAAGTGCGTGCTAGAGAAATGCAATAGGATGCTAGTGTTCATAGCTCTTTTCAGAACTATGCATGGCACTGCCACAGAGGATACTCACTGCATTCTGATTCCTTTTACAATATTCATCTCCCACCGGAGCATATACGTATGATAAGATGTGCTGCTGCAAGTAATATATGTGTATTTACAAAGGCCAAGATGGCACATAATAATGTATCTGTGGCATGCTTTTCAGTAAGAAAGCCTTAATCCTTTGAGAGACAAGGAAAGGTTTTTGTCTTTCCCCTGAAACCATCAAAGCTATTCTCAAATGCTTGGAGGGAGAGAAAAGACAAGGGGTCCCAAAAAAAGAGAGTAAGCATATGACAACTGTCTCTTTGTGAGCTAAAGCCTACAAGCAGGGGAGTGGGTGGTGTCAAATATGGCAGCATGAATTCTGTTTTGTTTCCCTTTCACATGCTACCTGCACAGCAGGAGTGATTGATGAGGATCACATCCAAATGAGGTTTGCACAGCATGTAGTTATAATAGATGCAGCTCTTTACCTTCTCAAGGTGGAGAAAGTAACTAAAAAGAGGTGATTTTAAAAAGTACTGGCTTAAGCTGACCTATCTTTAGTAAAAGCAGAAAAAAATTCCATTTCTAGTGATCAAAAATCTTGGAATGATTACAGGTTGATGATACTGCTGTTTTGTTTTTCAAGTTGTTGTCAGTTATCTGCTGTGTTTTACTTTGTGAAATTAAAGAAGCATCTCTGCAAGAAGACAGGATTTCTCTTTGCATATATGCTCATGGAAGTTTGCTGTCTCCACCTTTCCCCTCTACCCTTCTCTAGGTAGTTGTTTAGTGACAGACAGTACTAAGTAGGAAGAGAACTTGGTTTTTTCATGCTTTGCCCTCCAAATAAAAACTACAGTTATTTCCATGTATAGAGAGCCACCATTGCATTAAATGAAATAAATGTCTATTATAGGTTGTTCCTGCTTTTTATTCTGTTTGAGTAAATGCTTTGATTTTCTTCAGAAATCATATTTTCATTTTCTTCTTGTTCTTATTCATTAACTCTAGTCCATTTTGTGCATTCCTACAGCCTGTTTCCTAGTACTTTCATCTATCTTTCCCACAACGTGGGAGAAAAAATAGTCCTCAGCCCTGTGCAACTGTGGTGGGTGCTGCATTTCTGAGGAAAGGATCCTTTTCTTATAAACCTGGTCAATTTATAGGAAGCAGAATCTCAGAGACCTTGACTTTAAATGCTTCTGGCAAGTTTTATTGGATTAGGTGTTGCACTCATGCTGTAAAATTTTTAAGAGCTGTCATGTAACTGTGAAAACAGAGCAAATTTCTCCTCCTCTTTCTGATGGTTAAAGGGAACACAAAGCTCCTTCACAAGTGTCAGAGGCTGAGGTGCTTTTTCACTGTTAGTGCTGGATCAGTCCATTTGTAAAGCAGACCAGCAGCTATTAATGTAGAGAAAAAAATCCCATAGTCCTAAAATAGCTCTTTTTTCCATGAAGAGTCCTGCACAAATTGCTCTTGGTGCATTTGCAACTACTCTGGGGTATTAAGGTACTGAAACATAAAACATTATTAGACAGCAGTGCTGCTGCTCTAATGGGAATTGCCATTCAAAGGCCATTTCCTGGAATATTGCCAGATGCATAGGAGCCATCATTTTATCACTTCACTGGTTTGTAAGCTCCCAAAATAACTTTTGTCACCTTATATATAATACTTGCCTGACTTCATTAATTTTTATGGACTTCGATTTTCTTTTGTTGAATTGCTGAACCCTCAAGACTAAAGATGACCTCAGATGACTGCAAAGCAGAATACTTTTATTTCATAATGAAATATTAGTATTTCACTGTGAAATACTTGGGGCAGAACTTTGTTTTCCACATTCTGTCCTCCAAACATCTTGAGTTTCTTTATGACAGTCAGTAAAATGAACTGTTTTCTTTCTGTGCTTGTAATCCAAGGCTCTGCTTGCCTTCTCCTATATCCTCTTCTTCTATATCCTGAGGGCTGAGAGGGTGCTATAAAAAGAAAAATGTCATCTCCTTAATCCCCTTGGCTTATGCCAGCATTCCTGCTTTCTTTGACTTCTCCCAAACCTCAAAGACTCAAAAAAGGCAATGCACAGAATTGTACCTGTGTTTCCAGTGGCTCTTGCTTTAAGAAACCCTGTGGTAGAGGAAACTAGCTAGATTGGTAGTGATTTGCCCATCAAAGAACAGAATACCTATGTCTGACTCTTCAGAGAATGTGTTAACCAATAGAGAAAGTCAGTAAAGCACAGAATTCACAAAACACTGTTGTTAGAAGACTAGTTATAGAGAGGAAACAGCAGCAAAAAGAAAGGAGACAAAAAGTTTATTGTTTATCAAACTGACCATTAGTAATTTCTATGCATATGTCTCCTTTCCATTGTTAAAACGTGCTAAAGTTTTATGTACTATAAAGTCTTCAAAATGTTATGTGAAGACTCTAATTCCAGCAAGTAGGCTCCCAAAGACCCAGGGGAATATTCTCTTGTAGCTTGAAAACTTGGGAGTTGCCATCTGTTGGACACACTATGGCTGGGATGAGCAACTGCAGCTCTGCTTTCCACGTTCCTGCCTGATGAGATAAGGCAAGGCACTTTGCTTTGTTTTGCTGTTTGGTCCATATAAAATTTTCAACTGATACAGCCCTGAGAATGTTGTACCTTGGCTTCTGACTCCCAAAGTGCAGATCAGAAATGTATGGAAACACAGGGCTAAAGAATTGGCAGGTAGAATCTGTGTGGAAAAAAACCAACATTCCCTATTTAAACTGTTTCCAGGGACCAGCTGTGGGTCTCTTGCTCTGGCTTTGCTGCTGTTGATGGTTCATGGACCACAGCTTGGGAAGCTCTGCACTAATGAGTGCTGGCCTGGTGCACTACTGATACTGCCAGCAGTCAATCTTTATGACTTGGATGTAACTGGAAAGGAGGAGAAGTAATAAAAATGAGAAATCCCTCATTATTGGCATAGTCTTCCTTTCTTTCATTTCAACTTATGTGGCACAGGTATGTCTTGTAAGAACCATACAAATGCTTATAATATCTGGAAGACTGAGTGTACAGGGCAGGTGGAAAAACCAGCTTGATCTGAAAATGTATCATGGGACATTGAATGGTCTTGGAGTGATCCTGGGCAAATTTGACCAGAGGGTGAAGGCAGAGTGGTGTCTTCATCTCTTTGCACCTCGTTGGGAAACCATCTGATATTATTAGCTTGAGAGGAGAGCTGTTAGCTGAGCTTATTCCCAAAGCTGGGGAATTCAGTGAGAGATGAAGCAGATTTTTTTAAATTTGATTCTTTGTCCTTCATCTGCATTCTTCATCAGTCAGCTGAATGAGATTGATGGCTAGAACAGCCAGAAACTCTGTAGATTGTTAGTGGCTGAGGACAGCAATAATTTTGTAGTTATACTTGGCTGAAGTCTTAAGTTGCTGGAAAAAAATTACCAATAGAGTGTTAAGCCATTTAAAAGCAGGCCCACCTTCTCATCATCATTATTTGTGCATGTTCTCCTCTGATGGGCAAGGGCTGCCACCCATCTCATAGAGATGAGCTGCTGCATGCTGTTCTTCAGGGCAGACAGTCACATGTCTATCAGTTGGGTGGTGCTCTGAGAAGACATTTTGATTAGGAATAAAACAGACTGTGTATTTTCATATGTATTACAGGTCGATAATCTGTGACAAACAAAACTTTGATTAAACAGCAATACAGACTTTGTTTCTGTGTAATTAAAACATGGGAAGTTTACTCCAAAATGTCATTTTCTCTAACTGCCTCTGAGTCTCTGATTCTCCTTTGTTACTTACCTCCTCCAGAAACTGTTTAGTCGGATTGAATCACAGAATCGTTATGGCTGGAAGAGACCTTCAAGATCATCCAGTCCAACCATCTACCCAGCACCACCATAATAACCCCTATCTAAACCATATCACTCAATGCCTCATCCAGGCACTTCTTGAATACCTTCAGGGATGGTGACTCCACCCCTGCCCCCCAGGCTCCTTGTTCCAATGTCTAATCACTCTAAGGGTGAAATTTTTTTTTCTAATGTCCAGTCTGAATCTCCCCTGTTGTAACTTAAGTCCATTTCCCCTCATCCTCTCACTGTAGGCTTGACAGAAGAGACCAACCCCCACCTCACTGCAACCCCCTTTCAGGTAGTGGGGATTTCACTTTGCTCCTCATCCCTAACTTGCAGGTCTGGGAGCTGGGTATCCTGAGGACAACCGGACTTGGTATTAAAGACTGAGGCAAATAACGTATTTAATACCTCTGCCTTTTCCTCATCCTCTGACACTGTTACTCTCTGCATTTAATACATGATGGAGGCTCTCTTTAATTCTCCTCTTACTGCCAATGTATTTATAGAAACTTTTTTTGTTGTCTTTGATTGCAGTGGCCAAATCAAGTTCAAATTGGGCTTTGGCCTTTCTAATTTTTTCCCTACATAGCCTTGCCACATTTTTGTAGTTCTCCCAAGTGGCCTGACCCTCCTTCCAGAGGAAGGACTCTTTTTCCCTAGGATCCAGCCTAAGTTCTCTATTTAACCAGACTGGTCTTTTTCCCAGGTGACTTGTCCTTCTACACATGGGGACTACCTGTTCCTGAATATTTAAGAATTCCTTCTTAAAACACATCCATCCTCCCTGGACCTCTTTGCCCATCAGGACTAACTCCCAAGGGACTTTATCAATCAAACTCTTAAACCAGTCAAAGTCCTCCTGCCAGTAATCCAGGGTAGTAGTTCTGCTGATGCCCCTCCTAACTTCACCCTGTATTGAAAACTCTTATCATTTCATGGTCACTATGCCCAAGATGTTTACCAACCACCACATCACCCACCAATCCTTCTCTAGTCACAAATAGCAGGTCTAATGGGGCACCCCCTCTGGTAGGCTCAGTTACCAGTTGTGTTAGGAAGTTATCTTCCACACACTCTAGAAACCTCCTAGACTGCTTTCTCTCTGCTATGTTATATTTTCAGCAGGTATCTGGCAAGTTGCAGTCACCCACAAGCACAAGGGCTGGTGACCGTGTAACTTCAGCCAGCTGCTTGTAGAATGCCTGATCAACTTGTTCACCTTGGTTGAGTGGTCTATAACAGACTCCCACCATGACATCAGTTCTGCTGGCCTTCCCCTTGATCTTCACTCACAGGCACACAACCTTATCATCATTGGTGTCATAATCAATTTCAATACAATTAAAGCACTGCTTAACATACAGAGCTACCCCACCCCCTCTCCTACATCATCTATCTCTTCTGAAGAGCTTATAGCCATCCATTACAGCACTCCAGTCATGACAGCCATCCCACAGAGGTAAGATTGACATCTTATCTCTGCCTCTGACTTTGTGAGGACTCTCTGAGGATGTGTTTTTAAGGAGCATTGCTTTTAAAAAAAGGAGAGTCATTTGATTGGGGAATTACAGACTTCAAAAATGGCATTTCTGTGAGAAGCAGAACTATTGAGGGCTGATATCAACTGTGAGAAAGAGATGTCTGTATTACCTGATGTCTGATTTATATGAGCACCAATGAGACTTTTTCCCATAGTGCTGCCATTCATACAGTCTCTTTCCTGTGTTTATTCTGATGTTTAAAAGTGATCGGGGATCATGCTGGAGTCTTATCTCCCAATGAAGGCATAGCTAAGGGCTACGTTTGCTACCTAGATGCCTGCCTTCTGAACCTTTAGAAAGTTAATGACTTGGAAAGGGTGTGTATCTGTCAAATCAGGCCAACAGTCACAAAGAGACTCACGAGTTATTGATGGGATACTCAGCCAACACAGTTCAATTTCATAATCTTCTTTTCCTTAGGAAACCAGACTTGGAAGGCTCTTAATAGATGAGAAAAAAAATTGCATTAAAGTTGACTATATAACAGATACCATCTTCAAATTGCTTGCTGTGGGCCAATTTCTGCTTCCGTTACTCATGACAAAGAGTAGCTTCATTGCTTTAGATGGATTTGCTGACATATTGCTGTGCTTTTTGGCCATGCATTTGGCAAGGACTAAGCATCTTGCCTTATAAGTTTTGCTGTCAAATATATCCACTGAACTTCATTCCGACTTACTGGTAGTACAAAAAACCAGAGGAAACCTATCAATGGGTAAAACCACAGGATATGGCATGTTGCAGTTGTGAAGAAACTGGCCTTTTTAAAGTAATGAGTGAAATGGCTGCAAACATTATTCTCTCTTCTGGACAATGGCAGATACTAAATCTATTGCAGGCGGTACTTTGAACTGTACTGAGGGAGACGAAAGACAGGTGAGATAATTTCCATCATTATTCCTCTTCCTCCATATCTTGACATGAAGATTTTTGAAGGCTTGCCAGTGCTTCTTTTGTACACATGGTTTCTTATCATGAGGGCTACGATCAAAGTGAGTAACTGCCACAACATATGCTGTCACCTCACAGTTCACTCTGCCTGTGTATTAAATCCTTTCCTCACCCCCTTTGGGCCTTTATTTTAGAATATGAACCTTTTGGCCAGGGAATTGTTTGCAACTCTGTAGCCACAGAGTATCTGGAAGAATAAAATCCCACTCTCAGTTTGTCTTCAGACACTACAGTTTCAAACGTGATAGCTATTAGTACTGCTATGTGCTTTATTTATTTAGAACATAACTTTTGGCTAAGGTAGCAAACCTGTACAAGTTACTACATGAGTAATATACAGTATCTATATAAAACATATAAAGACACTTCTCTCTGGTATTTATAGTGTAAAGTGAGCACTGCTAGGTCAAAAATGAAATGTGGAGTTGGATGGAATGACTTCTGCATACTTATGCAAATTGGAGACAGTAAATTGTATTTCTTAGTACTGGTCTATAATTGTTTCTCCAGGAAATGTTAAACCATCAGAAGCTGCAACAGAAGTAAATGAAATTGAAATTGCAGCCTGTAATTAGACTGTCATACTCTAACGCATCTTAAATCTGTCTTCAATAGAAAAAATTACACCATCCAAAAACCCCTCCCAACCTGCTTCAAGTGTGAATGCATGCAGAGCCTTATAATTTAACATGATTCAACTGAGGCTTGTGCTAAAGATGGCACACATTTGAAATGTAATTTGGATGAGACAGAAGGTGGATATACAAGGACAAAGGACCAGAATGTCTTGGAAGTTTTCATACACAGAATTTCAGTTTAGGTGTTCTGTTGTTTTGGTTTTTTTGTTTGATTTGTGGGTTTTTGGTTGGTTGGTTAGTTGGTTGTTTTCTTCCTGCTTGCTTTTCCAGATAGCTCATACAGCCCTTTTTATTTTTTCCTTGGCCATAATACCCTTTTTTTTTGTTATCAAGTACTTTCAAAATAGTGCAGCAGCAGCAGCTATTGCTCTATGTCATCTTATTCTTGGAGTCCCTTTCAACTGGATGCTTTAGGGTTGGCTCTAAATCCAGATCAGCTTGATCCATACTGGCTTATTGTGTTACTACTTTGTCTACTCTTGCTTCTACTCTGCACATTAAGCCATACTTGATTATCTGCTCTTCTCAAAGCATCTTCATATTTTCACCCCAATCCGTCCTTTATAGGAAAATCCTGGTTACTAAAGCTTCCCTTTCCCCTTCAGGTGTATTTTGTAAACTCCTTTTTGGGAAATCATCCACTGTGATGCCTGTAGACACTGTGCATCTGATGACTGTGAAATGACAGTGATTTACTAGTGCTGATTTTGTTTATTACACATGTTCATTGAGCATACCTATTAATCTGTGCTGGCTTTTCTTTAACACTTTTCCTCTTCCAGCACCCCATGCTTACAAACCTCTTTACATGAAGTGGTCAGGGAGGAATTTTTTTTTCTAATATCATTCCTGGCTCTATGGGGACTTTGATTATATATACCTATAGATATGTGCCCTGCGTATAACTTACATTGGGAGTGAGCTTTCTTGGGTTACACTTATAGTCATTAGGAGCTGCTTTGTTGGTAAAAGTGTCGGCTCCCACTCCATTGAAGTAGACAGCCACCTTCCTGCTGCACCTCACAGGATTTAGTTTTCAACTTGGAGAACAAGGAAGTCTGTGCTGTGAGAAAGGGAAATCCAATCAACCACCTGCCCTTCATGCAGATGTCATTTGCACTTTATTTTTCATGTGAATTTCACTTTCTTTTTCCATATGCAGCTTTTCTTTGTCACAGTGAGCAACGTGAATGACCAAGCAGCCAACATGAGGTACAATAGCTGGAATTAAACAACTTGAGTCTCTTATTCAATGCAGGCTCAGCACTTAGGAGCAAAAATCTCATTGACTTAACAAATGACTATGTGGCAGGCTTAGTGGGACTACAAAGCCTTCGCATAAATGGCAGTTACACCAGTGAAATTGTACTTGTGCCAAGAAAGCTAGTTTCAGTCAGAGGTGTAGGCTGTAATAGCAAAAAAGTGCTTTTGCTAGTATTAGTTGTTCCCCCACTAGGGGCTTTGCAGGTATAACATGCTGACAATTATTTTTTTTTAGCCCACAAGGCTTAAGAGGAATCATGCTGTCTCTATGCTGCTGTCAGACAGCACTGGACCAGAAGAGGCAGAATGGATCCAGGTAAAGGGAAGGCCAGTGTTGACTGTAAGAAATGAGATTTTGTTGTTGCTCAGTAGCTGTAGGCTTAAACTATGCAACAACATGAGGAAGCACTACTATCTGAGCTACGAGCAAGATGCTTCCTCCAGGAGCAGGAAAGGAAGGGTGAGAGCTTAATCTCTAAGGAAAGATAGCAGCCAGCAGCTGCTGTGGCAGAATTAAATAGTGGCTCCAGCTTGTTTTATACATCCTCCTTCCTTCTCTTATTGCCAGTTGTTTTGCCCTTGCTGTCTACACAATGTTTAGAATGGAGATCACAGAGAAGGAGCTAGATTCTCAGTAAGTATGTTCACTCACTTCTCTGTGAGTACCAAGACCAGGTACCTCTTTGTGCTGCTATGCTTGAAAAGGCTCATCTGATGACTTCTTCCGTAGGAGACAGTCTTTTGGGCTTCAGATCTTCTAATGGGTTTTTCCCCTTCTCATGTTGTGGTCTCCCAGTAATGGTACCTGCAATTTCTGAGAATCACCTGTAGTAGCAACAAGGGTACAAGTCTCCTTGGGAAACATCATACATGAGCATGTTTAGTTTCATTGAACATCTGGATTTTTCTTTAGGTCATCTTACTATACAGCATTTCTGTGACATTGCTGATGTAGTTTATTCACTCAGTATTCACCACTGGCTATTATGAAGGTATATACTGGGTGAGATAGACTTACGGCTCTTTATAAAATTTTAAATAGAGCTCCAGTTTGTCCTGAATCACTTATCCATTCAAAAAAACCATCTTGGTTGTCTTTCAGTAACAATTATTAACATCCCCTGTTCCCTGGTGGAAACTACACTTTTAGATGTGATTATTCATGGGCATTTTATTACTTTTTTCTGAAGTCTCTCTACAAATTGACCTGAAGTTTTATCCCATTCAGCACATTCCTCCTGTCACATATTTGTAAATGTTTGTAAACAGGCTGCCTTCACATTGGCCAATTGAAAATTTGTGCTTTTGTTTTCCAAGTGACATTTATCCACGATTTTAGCCCAAATCACTTAGTTATGTCTGAATAAATCTCTTCACTAATCTATTTGTGGCAGCATGGGAAGGAGCTGAGGTGACACGTTGGTACTATTTTCTTCAACAGAACAACTGGAACTCTGGACATGAGTCGAGTTCCTCTGCTGCTTTCAATCTGTCACGAGCTCCCATCCTTGAAGGCCAGAGTTTTTAACATGTCCACCATCTGCTTTGTAGGTTGTTATAACCATGCAGATTATTTGATTGTTTTAGAATGCCTTTGCAAACTAAAATAAAGAATCTAGAAATGGTCTTAATGCATCCTATATACACATGGTGCTACTACTGAGGGATACACTGAAACATCTTTGGGCATGAAAAAGCACATATTATTTTGTTGTTCATTCATGGGTAACTCCATGACCTCCAACAATGAAACTTTTTCACTTTTGTAGTATACTAGTACTTTTCTGATGTTCACAAGCCCCAAGCTGTGTAGCAATAACATTCTGGTGCAAAAAAAGAAAGCAACATTGAGAGCTTTTTGGCTGGTCTTTCAGTGCAAAGAAAACCAGGAACAATTTGAGTGTGCACGAGTGCATTCATTGTAGCCGTATGTATCATAAACAGTAAGAGCTCCTTTTCAGGTTTTCATTGTTCCATGCCTTTTGTCAGTGGTGGGATTCACTTTGTACCGTGGAAAACATGCTTTTTTGGTGCCCTTTTGCCCTCCTCTTCCAATGGCAGATGTGACAAGGGATCTCTATTTGCATCTTGGTTGGTGCATTAGAGCTTGATGTCACAGCATGGACCACCCAGGCATGAGACTCCTCTTTGGAGTCAGGCTGTTGCCCTTCTGGTGCTCTTTACTATGGAAAGCTGAAACTAGAGGTATATATGATCTGTTTCTAGTAGCCAAGGTAGGAAGTGTCTTTAATGCTCCAGGCTAAACTCTTGCATCCCTTTTCAAGGTCAGCATTGCTGCTTTCTGCAAAGGACGTGGCAGTAAAACAACAGGCCTTTCAAGGGGATCACATGGCAGGTAAAATTACTGCTCCAGTGCCGCAGGGAGGGCTCAGGTTCAAGTCAGAGGCAAGGAAGCAGTGCTAACAACTTAGGATCTATTTATTTGAAATAAGCGTCGCTGAAATCCTGTGTGTGATTTATGGCAACTTCAGTTTGTATTCCTTGAGTAAATTCACTCGGGACCTGAAACATTTTTACCATGCTCTTATCAGTCTGTCTTCTTGAGTATGGTCTGGTGTGTTAGTTACAACATGTATCAATTCTCACTCTCCAATTTCCATTTGTAAATAGGTTTTAGGTAGATAATTCTTGAACAAAAATCGACTAATAATCACTGAGACAACTGCCCTGTTCCTGTGGGGAGTGTATGTCTTCTCTTAAGGTACTCGTTAGTGTAATTCTGAAAAAACAGACTGGACAGCCCCACTAAAGGGAAGTTTCACTACCCTAGTAAAACCTCAGATGAAATGATGGCATTTTCTAAGTACAGAATTTCTCTCTGCCTTCATTTCTCAGCAAATACTCTGTAGGCTTTTCAAAGTTAAGGAATTGGTCCTTCTTCAAGCACAGGTTTTGTATTCCTTTGCTTTCTTAGCTGCTGGTACCTTCCTCTAAGATTCCACTTACTCTACCCAAAAGTTGCAGTCAGTAAGTTATTATTTTGAGGCCGGAGCTTGAGAATATTTCATGCTTTGTCAGTGCAGTTGAAATTCCTCTCTCCGACATAATATCCAACCTATTCAATTCCCGGTTTAGTATTTGTAGCACAACCTTCTTACAGTTACATGCTATCTTCTCTGTAATAGCAGTGTGGATTTCCCTGTGCATATGTTAGCAGCACTCCCTTTTGCAACCTAATTTATTTTAGTAACTTAATAGTTCTGATGTGAAATTATGAAAACAGCAGAAGGCCCTTCACTTTAAATCTTACCTCTACTAGCTGGAGGAGTATAGATCCCTCCATACACAATAATTTATTGTCCCCTGTGCTGGGCATTTGTACCCTATTTTCCATGGACTCCAAACAGAACTGTCCAACCTAGAAACCTGAAGTTCTCTGGTATGTTCTTCTTCCAACTGGTTGCACATTTTAATGTCACTATTTCTTTATAAAAGAACATGGTTTTCCTTTTAATTTCATGAGGTTTTTACAACTTCTGTAAACATTGTCATTTTTCACAGTCCCTACAGGATTTGCCTTTGACCCATGGTTCATGTGGATTTTGAAATTGTTTGTGACACTAAAAGCACACCATTGCATTGTTTTCTTCCTGCCATGCTTTCATTCAGGAAACATGCATGTGAGGGTGGTCATATTTCAGTGATAATATTACAACTGCTTGGCATATATGTAGTATGGGAAGTTACTAAGGAGAAGAAAAAGATGACAAGTGAAAGCAATAAGGGGTATTGTACTGTATACTTTTTGGTGCAGCATATGCACTTGCCCTCTATCATGTGACCGAGGAGCTGCACAGATGTTCCATTCTGCTGGTGAGATCTGAGCCAAACCATGATGCTTTAGAGTCACTTTTGATCCCATCAATACCTGGTTTTGAATTGCTTGCCTTTGCTCACTGCTTGCGAGTTAATCTTCTGTGCATCGCCTTGTTTTCTCCTGACTGGCAATGCTCTGTTAATTTTTTTATTCAAGCCACATGTTGAGGTTTGGTGTTTTTTCCCCTTCTTTTATCATGTCAGTAAAAGTGAAAATGCTCTGTGGCCGCGCAGTGTCTGTGGGCTGGGGACTCTGTAGGATTCACAGAATTTTGGCACCATGGTTTGCTGTCTGCTGGTATAATAGGAGCTGTTAGGTTGTACAGCAAGTTATGGGCATTAATCCTCATTATGCTCAATAAAACAGCCATCTTTTTCTCATCACAGATATCATTAGCTATAATGTACTCTTTCAGTTGCTCAACAGAGGTGTCAAATCTTCCATTGAATTACCAAACAGGTCCATTTTCCACAAACATTAGTCCAGTTTAATCCTTTTTCTGACTGCATGGCAGGTTGCTCTCAGATCCAGTGCTGCACGCAGTAGCTTTCGTTTGATTTTGGTTTTGTCTCTGCAGCTAAATCCTGCTTTGTTCAGTTCCTCAGATAAGGCTTTTACCCCTGTTGCTAAATGCTTTGTCCATTCCTTCTAAACAATACTTGTAAACTGGGGAAGCTGCAGAGGCACAGTTGGTTTCCCAGTAGCTATGGCATGTTAATTATGTGCAAACCTTTAAGCCTCAGCTAC
The DNA here is from genome assembly GCA_013398125.1 of Aegotheles bennettii. NCBI lineage: Eukaryota > Metazoa > Chordata > Aves > Caprimulgiformes > Aegothelidae > Aegotheles > Aegotheles bennettii. The sequence continues at coordinate 65,220 of VZRW01001042.1, read as the reverse complement.
CCATATACTCTGCTGCAAAGTTTATGTGGCTTCTGCTGAAGAAGACAGAGCAGGCTGTGCCAGAGGGCTCAGATGGTGCTTGAAAGCCTGTCACTGTGCTGTACTCAGTTGTCCAGCCTGTAGCTCCTGAGCCACAGGTGCAGGTGCCTTATAGTTTCTCCTGCAGGGGTTGTCATGGGGCAGCAGGAAGGCCAGCATTGCTAAAGTGGCCCTGGGACTCCTGCATACCCTCAGCTCAGCCCCAGCCTCCAAAGAAGCAGTGGGACCAGGTAGAAACCCATGCCATTGCTGCGGAAGGTGGTATATGTGTTGTGGCTTTCAGGCTGGTGCCACATCCTTATGCCAAACAATACTGGTACCTCCACATAGGCAATGGCAAGAAGGAAAGTATTGTGGTATTGCAGGTACAGGACCAAGTACAGCCTCACTGATCTTGGTGCTAATGTTGCCATAGGCATTTGCACTGGGAGGTTTTAGTGGGAATGTAGTGGTGTGTACTGATCTATGCAGGTATTGTGGAATGTGGCTATTTTCCAGTATACAAGGAAGTAGGATTCATAAGGTAAAGCTGGGCTTTATAAAAGGCACAGTAAGAAGCTTTTGCAAGGTTATCAAAGTCTTAGATGTATGTTCTGAGATCTCCAGAGCCTTCTGTAAACCTCCAGGTTTACAAAAACTTAGTTAGAACAATTTAGTGCTGCTTGTGACTTTGTCCTGAGCTGGAAAAGCAGATGCTAAAAGAGCTATAAGAAACAATAGCAGGATGTTCACCCAGACATACTTTTGTTTTGTGTGCAATACAGAATCATCTGTTTTAGCTGAATGGTTTCATCACTGTGTGCATGCGTGTGTGCATGTGTATGAGAGAGTGAGATAACTGAGTTTTTGTGAGTGAGTGTTCAGCTTCGGCTAACAAGATCCTATTTCCCTGAGAATTTGAAATAACAAGTGATTGCTGTGAAGCTTAAATATCTATCAGATTTGGAAGTTATAATAATTACTCCAGAACAGTAGGTGTATATATTGGACAGATGTATTTTATTCTAGGGGAAAAAAACATACATCAGGTTATATAAATATTTAGGGATATTATGAGAAGATCATATAGATTTCTTTGAAATAAATAGTACAAGATAAGAGATGGGAGTTGCAAGAGACACTGTGTACATAAGAGGGTTAAAATACAAAATAATTACTTTACTAAGATCCATAGGTAATGGAATAGAAAGTCTCAGTAGAGTTTTTTAGCAGGTTACTTGTTAGGGAAGGAATTCACAAACCAGGCTATTTACTTACTGTGGAACTATATTTGAAACTCTTTTTGATAAAATAGAAGATTTTCTCTAACATTACTGGGGAAGTCTCAAAAGATTTGAAATAAACAATTTCCCTCTACTGTCCAATTAAAAACAATACCCAAGACATGGAAATAAGCACTTTTGTTCTTGGAAAACCACTTGAGCAATATCATCAAAGAAAATCCTGATTTCTCTATAGTTGTTTTAAAATCGATCTGGTGAGCTCAGTCTAGGCTTCCACACAGCCAGCATCACTGCATTTGCTTGCGCTGCAAGACCTAGTGCTCATCTCCCTTGCTGGAGAGGCATTTAGCTTGTGTCAGATAGCTTAACTGCATGTCATTAGGTGTGAAACCGTAAAATTGTGTTGTCTAAAACAGATATTGCTTTTAAAAATGTTGAAGGGGGATTAAATAAAAATGAAATATAGTAGTAGTTTAGACTGGTTTTACTTGTAGGATTTTCCTGATTTACTTTTCTACTTATAAATGAAGACGTGATTTAAAAAAAATTCTTATATATAAAATGTGAAAATATTCAGCAAAGCAAAAGTTTTAGTCTTTTGGAAAACAGCATCTTACAAACTCCATTATCTAACAGCAGCCATTCCAGGCTATTAGGTGGTTAGTAGGTGTGCCAGAAGAGGATAAACATTGTCAAATGGAAGTGGAAGTGATTGAAAGAGGGTTGTGCTTTGGGTCTACGACATTTGGAGTATATAGTATATACTATATATGTATGGTAGGATGAGGGAAAAAAGGAGGATGTTTGAATTTGAAGAGCCTATGTGTTTCTTAACTTTGTCAAGAACTTTCCACTACTTGGTCATTAATTACTATATAATTTGTATGACTGGAATTACTGAGTCATCTATACTAGGGAGACTTTATAATAGTGGCAGTTTTGAGCCTGGTGTGTTCAAAAGGTCTAATATGACTTAAATATCCATGTCCTGTGGAATTTCTATTACAGCTGAACATCTTTAGGTCCTTTGAAGTTTTATACAAATCTCTCTCTTCAGACTCTTCAGTCAGTTACTTCTTCCAATCTGTGTCCCCTACTTCTGCCTGCAGAAGATGTGGCAAGCTTTGCCCTTGAATAAGGCATCTGTTACATGGATTTGAGAAAGTGGATCCTCACCTCATCTCACCTCACTTCACACTCCAGACTCGTGATTCTCTTAGCAAAAGTCAAGACTGAGCAGAAGCATTACTGTGTCATGTGTGGTGTCATATAATCCAGGATTTATGTGAAAGTCAGAAGGCTGAAGTAATTTCAGTACTCTTAGATGCTCTGCTTCTAGTTGTCTGATGAAATTCCTTTTTCCAAGTGGGCATAGCCCTGAGAATGGCACAGCAAAACTGAGTTTCCTTGTAGCACTGTGATAACCTTTTAGCAGATAGCATTTAGTTTTTGGCTCCTACCTCTGTGCCTACTGCTGCACCTCATTTTGGGATTGTTTTTTTGAAAAATATGAAATAGTCTCTGCTTACAAAACAGCTGCAGAGGCTTTGGGTTTCTTGTGTCTTGAATAACCTGAGAAGGACAGATCTGCAGTTTCACAAAATGACCTACAGTGGAGAAATACCACTTTTGCACTGCTTGTGTGGGTGTTGTTGTGCTGGCAAGCATCTATATACCCCTCCACAAGTCCCTGCTTTGAAACTTTCCCTTTCTGGCCTCAATTTTTGCTCTTCTTCCTCTGGTGGAAATTTACTCTACCTCCAAAGTTACCCGTGCAGGTACACACTGGTGGGTTTGTTCTTTAGATAAATGTTGTGGTTGTGTAGATAGTATTGACAGGCACTTTCTGGTTTTCTTTTTGCCTTACTTCGTTCGTATAGACTGTTCTTTCCTGAGTCTTCAGAAGAAGCAGAGGACCTGTATATCTTCAAGAGGATTTTATCACCAAGGCAATGTTATTAATGAGCTATCTCTGAAGTCTTCCATTCTGCCCTGGTTGATTGTGTCTCTAATTGATTGGTGTACTCTTCTAGGAAGCCCTATACTTGCTGTCTGCTTCTTTTGAAACTGTTATTAATTAAGCAGGAATTTGTATTACTGGCTTGAACTTTATAGCTGCCCTTGACACTCCAGAGAGTTTGTGCAGTGTTCTAGATATTGTTTATACATGGCAGTCTTTTTTAATTACCTTTGTTCCTAAGTTTTTAACAGTTCCTTCTAATCTACTACCTGTAAGCCTGACAGAAGGTTCGTACAACTGGGAGAGTTTAATTCTAGTATCAGGCAGAGCTGAATAAGCCATTAAAAATGCTTACTCATGAGTTATTTGACCAAATTAATAAAATATGAAAGAAACTTTACAGAAACAGTGTAAAAATGTAGCATTAATTTGGAAACCTCTGCCATTGCTGTCCCCACTTCAAATTGAGTGTTTGAGAGGAGCACATGCCTGTTAAATAGCATACCAGGGACACAGAATCACAGAATTCTAGGGTTGGAAGGGACCTCGAAAGCTCATCCAGTCCAACCCCCCTGCCAAAGCAGGGTCACCTAGAGTCCATCACACAGGAACGCATCCAGGCGGG